>JAHWFP010000086.1:18586-34818 GCA_023313725.1 Lithobius niger | reverse complement strand
ATTAATTAGGCCTAACGTTGGGGCGCCAACCGCAACTCCAACGCCACCTGTCGTCGGATTCGAGCGTGAGGGACTCGTTTCCTCGGCGGTTGGAGACCAAATTGAAAGGAGGAGGTTGTGGAAGTGAGGGATAGTGGTGTGTTCTCGGGGATGCGATTTGAAAACTTCGGAAGTTTCGAAAAAGGTTTTAAGATAGGCGCTTATAGAAAAATTGTTAGATTAGATAGTTGTTGATTGTTGTTGATAGTGGTGGTCATTACTTACTGCCATTTGCTAGTCTGTAGTTAGTTTATTTAATGTTTATTTAGCGTTTTAGAGCAGCGACACGACGTAGTATTATTGTATATAACTCTATGTTGGAGTCTTAATGGGTTAGCTACAAGGGGCACTGCAGAGAGAAACAGAAGGGCGTCATACCGAAGCCGATGCTGTGAAGAGTGATTTCTTAGACCTAAAACGCGCGATGTTTTGCTGTTGGAGAAAACAACGTTATTTTAAACCTAAGAAATCCGCTCTTCCGTTGTTTTTCCCTCCATTTTTAAGTAGTGCACCTTGTAGTTATGCCCTCCAAAACCCATACTGGTGCCAACATGGCGGCCAATGTGGAACATTTCGTTCACTTCAGTGCTTCCACTTACAGAGAATTTTTCCCTTTTTAGGTGAAAAATGCTTTTCAAAGGGGAAAAAATTAGGAAATTTTGTGTTTTATTTGCATGTTGCAATTTTCTCCAGTGACTGACTCAGCATCCAGACCCACTATTTTGAAACTTCTACTCCAACAAATTTGTGTTAACATTTTGAATCCTGACCCAACGTTAATTTTACAATTTGGTTAGTGTTTATCGCTCGTCAGTGGCTGGTTTATTAAGGCTAAAATCACGAAAATTGTAGGAGAACTCATTTTTTGTAGTTCCATCCGTATACATTACTTCTGGCGGTAACATCAGGAGGACTAGTTCTAATAAAATAAGTAGTCGTTTGAATTTTATTTTTAATTTGCAACAATAGGTGGTGCTCCGGTGTCATTAAAACGGGCGCATCATTTTTTTTTTTAATTGGGAAATGTTAAAAATGAGTGGAATAAAAAAAAAAGTGTGCGCGGCCTATCTTAAGTTCGCCGCAGAACGAACACAGATAATCGATTGTACGTTTTTGGCAGCAGAGTGCCTTGTTGATATCCAAGATGGTTACAAAAACAATGGCGGCCGTCGATTAAAGCCGCTCCCTCCAGGAAGACGTAACCGCTCGTAAAATACTTCCAGGACTCAAGATACGCCGCGTCGCACGCACAATAATGAAATGAAATTAAGGGAAGTAAAAAAAAGGAAATTTTTTCACAGGTGGAATAAAAGGGAAATGTTGTCTTTACTCGGGGAAATTATGTAAGCGAGAAGTGGAAGCATTGGTCCACTTATACTACTGACGTCATCAGAACTCGACCTAAACAACAGTCAAGCATATAATACGCGGTTTATCTTTTTGAGTCTTGTAGGTATTTTATGAGCGGCTACGTTTTCTTGGAGGGGGCGGCATTAATCGACGGCCGCCATTGTTTTAGTAACCATCTCGGATATCAACAAGGCACTCTGCTACCAGAAACATACAATTGAGTATCTGTGTCGTTCTAGGTGAACTCAAGATAGGCCGCGGACACTATAGGATGTTGTTCTCCACCTCTACCAAAATTAAAGTTGGGAATTGGGGGTGCGGGGCAGCGGCGGGGGGAAAAGGGGGTGGGGTTGCAGAACAGATCGAAAAAGGCGGAAAGGAATAGGAGAAACTTGGGTGGGAGGACGAGGTAGTGCTTCTACTTAGCCTATATAAGGGGATTTTTTTTTTTCAATTTTTGGGAGAAACTGTTGTTCAATGAGAAAAGAAAAATTAAAAACAGGAGAAACGTAAAAACAATTGGGAAGTTCGGTACTTAAAGAGCGCGGGAATTGTATCGACACCGGAGTCACGTTAATTTTTCGATATTCTTAAATGCTGACCCGTGTGTAGGACACGGGATTACAGTAACTCCGGATACATGATTTGCTTTAACAGTTTCTGAAATCATCCGGAATTGTGGTAACACGGAGTTACCGTAACTCTTGACTTTTCTGAAATATGGACGCCTGCAATGGAACCGGAGTTACCATAAATTGCTTCCCTGCCTCGCTTGTACTGCCGAGCTCGCTGCGGCTATGCATATAACACCAGAAACCACAACCATGGTATTGTCAAATTAGACAAGAGTTTGGGTAACTCCGCGTTACCACAAGTCCGTATTATTTCAGACACTTTTAAAGCAAATAAAAAAACCGGAGTTACTGTAATTCCGGCTCCCATGCACACGCGGGTCAGTATTTACCAAATTCCGTGTCGATACAAGTCCGCGCCTATCTTCAATTGTGAGTTGCGAGTTTAACGAAAAAAAGGTGATCGATCCACTTTATCCAAAATAACTAGAACTGAAAATGTTAAATATCCCATTAAAATAACATTTATATTTTAAACGTATACATCAATTCTCCTCGTTAAAATTGTAATTAAGAAAAAAATATTTGTCAATAATAGGTATAGCAGTGACAATAACACCTTATTTTATGCGAAGTTCGTATATGAATCCAGTCATTGAGCTAGCTGCAAGCGGCACTGGATATACGTGGCGGTCAAAACATTAGCCTGCCAAGCCAATGCTGTGACAGAGGACTTCTTGGACGTACAAATGATATTTGGGGATGGGGGGATTTGTTGGCAGCTGTTGTGATTTACAGCGAATGAAATCTTTTCACTTCCGATTTAAAACCCTAACATGTGATTTGAAGCGCAAAGGATTATACAAAACAACTTTGTTTTGAAGCCTAAGAAAGTCGTTTT
Organism: Lithobius niger; assembly: GCA_023313725.1. Classification (NCBI taxonomy): domain Eukaryota; kingdom Metazoa; phylum Arthropoda; class Chilopoda; order Lithobiomorpha; family Lithobiidae; genus Lithobius; species Lithobius niger. The sequence continues at coordinate 31,956 of JAHWFP010000086.1, read as the reverse complement.
CACCGCGTTAATTTGACTAAAGACGCTGTTTGTTTTGTACCTCCAGTGACCCTTGCAGTTATTGGTTCCAGACCCGAGTTCCGTACTAATATGGAGTTATTGATGCTGATATATAAATCTGTGAAACCACGCATGTAGATTTCAAATTTAGTACCTATTTAAGAGTTAAGGTCAAAATTCAAGAGAGACTATTTGAAGAACTAAGACGAATAAAAGGGAAATTGAGTCGGTTACCTCAATGCAACGCGTCAAGGCTGTAAACAGGGTGAACTCCCGTTTCGCCAAAACGAAAGCAGATTAAAATCTTTTGCCTAAAGGGCAAATCCCGTTTCTCCAAATCCCGTTTCGCCAAAACGAAAGCAGATTAAAATCTTTTGCCTAAAGGGCAAATCCCGATTCGCCAAATCCCATTTCGCCAAAACTTATTTAATAAAATTTTACGTGCACGAAATTAAACACCTTATTTGTGTGTGATGGGGATTTAAAAGGCAAACATTTAACAGAGATAATCAGTGGTAGAAAAAGTGCAATTGATTTATTTGCGTTTCGAAAACTGGCAATACAGACGGAAAGACGTGTACTTTAAATATTGCCTGGAATGCTTGGTCGTCACTAGGTCAACGCCAAGGTTCTCAACTTTTAAGAATTGTTAGTTACACAAATGATGGTTACCCTTTCCCAAACGGGAATTCCCGTTTCGCAGAATCAAAATATTCTTCAAAAATTTACCATTGCAGAAGTTAAAACATGCATGCCTAATTGGAAGGAATTGGGGATTAGTTGCGGTTTCCGATGTTATGTGTTTAGCCGCAGCGAGCTCGGCAGCACGAGAGAGGTACGTGATTTGAAAAAAAAATATTCTGAAAAACGGAACTCTGCAAAACGGGTGTTTGTCTAAAAATGTCTGACCATTACACCGGAATCATGTTTTAAATTTCGAGACCGTATTTGGCGAAACGGGATTTGCCCACGAGGCAAAAGATTTTAATTTGCTTTCTTTTTGGTGAAACGGGATTTGGCGAAAAGGGACGTAACTGTAAACAGTTTTTCGGGTCGAGATGGGTGGGAGAGATTACCTCAGATGCCACAGTTGGTGACGTCATTGCTCCCAAACCAAAACAAAGCCATTCTGGCTAACCCAACGCTGCGCTCTCGAAGCAGACGACGCTTCCGTTTCCGGGGCTAACGAAGAGGTTTGTTTCAACTAGTGCAGTACGTAGTTTCTAACAAAATTAATGAATAATTTCGAAACTTCTGATCGCATAATTGATAATAAGTATAATTCGTTCGTTTGTTAGTCCAGTTTGGGGTCGATTCATCCAACTGGTTCAGAAAACCCACAGCCAGTGAGATGCAAGAATCAGTAACAAAGGCGCGAATTGAGCCAATGACGTCGTATAGTGACGCATGACGCGTTCAATCTGTATAAATTGGTCGCTGCTTTGCTGATGTTCCTCGAAAAATTCTCTCAGTGTTTCTCGTGCTGTTTTGTAGTATTGAGTAGACCAACCCTACCAAAGTTGAATGTAGTCCAAGGTCCCTGGGCCTGTCACGTGTCTTTTATTAATTAGTACACTACTTTCCGTGAACTTTCCAACGTTATGTATCTCTTTACGCCCATCTATATATCTTCGTTCAATTTAACTTGTTGGTTTAGCGAAATACGTCAGTTTTGAGCAAATACATAAAAGGTTTAAAGTTTAATTTTATAGTTTGTATCAATTTAAGCACTCGAACCATCACAAAGATCAACAAAACTAATCCTATTTGGTTGAAACATTAATGATATGTAAAGTCTAGGTTTTCTTTCCTGGCAATTACATTTTGTGTATTATTTAAAAAAATCAAAATGCTTTTATAGTTGTAGCTAGCATCATATATATATATATACTCTTTCCACGAAGCTGTACTCTTCACGGGTGGTTTAAAACAGCACAACGCATTGATTAAATTACCTATTAATCAGAAATCCACATCACATCGAGGTTAAATGTACCTCCAAAGTTAATTTCAAAATGGTAAATTTTCGACGAAGATTCAAGTTTTCTTCTGAATGTAGTTAACAAAATATACCCAAACCAAAAAAAAAAATGGGAAAAGAAAAACCGCCAAGTTTCCGAAAGGGATCGGCCTTAGAAAGTAGTGATATCACTCTACCAATAAAAGGCCGCCAGGGTTAACCCAATCAATCAGACAGCTTCGCACACAACTTTGCGCTCTTCTTTAAACAAAATTCACTGAAAAAAAAAGAAAAATCGTCGAGAATTATCATACACGTCGATAGCCGTGTATATATATATATGATTGAAGTCCTCTCTCCAGCAAAAGTAAAACTATTAATTTCTCCGTTTCTATTCAATATATTTCAACCAAACTTGGCCAGATAGTAGACAGTAACTTTTCCAAACTTTACACCAACTTTTATGCTATTCCTTGCAAGAGTAAACGTAGGAAGCCACAGGTAAATTTAAAAACTGTTGTTCTGGTTCTTGACCGTCTTGGCTGACACGGTTGCAGAAAAAAACTACTGCACCTACCTATAATCTGAAACATGTTCTGAGCCAGAAATTTCCCTGGGCTCCAACCTTACAGGGACCACTTTTTCAATTGGTCGATTCATTCCGGAGTTACGGGATCCTAAATGATCATTTTGATTGTTTTACATTGTTTTAACCATTATATTTAGGGAACAATGCCACTCAGCAAACTCCAGATCCATTCTTCGTGCATGCAACAATCGACTGCATGCATAAACCTTTATAGCGCGACACCATAGCCGTAAAAAAGGTACACGGATTAAAAACATAAGTGTCAAGTGTGCCGTAAAAAAAAGGGGTTATATGATTGAACTTTCATTTTACTTGTTAAAATGTACACGGATAAAAATTGGTGATTTTTGATTGAAATAATCAAATTTACAATTCAGAAAATTGCATCTGTTTAAGTGCTGTTGTGCTTTACCAATCATATACGTTACGTAAAGCACAACAGCACTTAAACAGATCCAATTTTCTGAATTGTACATTTGATTATTTCAATTAAAAACCACCAATTTTTATCCGTGTAACATTTTAACGGGTAAAATGAAACTTCAAACCTATAACCCCTTTATTTTACGGCACACTTGACGTTTTTGTTTGTAATACATTTTTACATTAAATCTGGAGCTCGAGTTAGCTCTAAGACGGGCTGAGGATTTTTCATTTATTATCATGCATTAACTCGCATTAATTTTTCATGCAAGAGAATTTGAAAATACATGATCTGTTTACCGTTTCTTATAGCAATTTTTGTTTTTAATGGTAAACAATTTCAGATATTTTGACGTTGTTGAGCCGTAAAAGCGACAGATTCTACCCCACTCCCTCCCTTCCCTAAATCGATGCCTAAGTATGTTGGTGCTTGACACGTGAGGAGTAGCACAGTTTAGGACCCGAGGAGCAACATATTCAAACATGCCAGGAAGAAAGCTGCCGAACCAATAGCACTTTACTCTAATATAAGCCTAATCATGCAAAAATAAGCCTAATCAGAGACCTTGTACGGTTGGGGTAGTCATGAGCTATGGCGCGTCAGAGCTATGGCGGAGCTATTTTCGGTCGTAAAGTATACACGGACGACAGTACCCAAGATGCCACAGTTGATGACGTCACTGCTTTCAAACCAAAAGAAAGGCTTACTTTCACGATAACCGCTTGTGGTGGTGCTGTCTGTCTGTTGACATGATACAACGAACGTTGGATGTTTTCAATGTCATTGTTGGTGGAATTTGGGTGGCTTGTTGTTGTTGTTGTTGGGAATCTAAACCGGGTTATCTGCCCCAGTGTAGACGATGAGAGGGACAATTTAGCTGGAAAAATGCAAGCGTACAACCCAGGATGTTTGCACGCCACAATACATTCTGAAACAATTTAAACATTTGGGACAGATTTGTTTGCGTTTGATGAGTATTCATTTGTTTGTTAGCCTTGCTTTGTGAAGATTCATGCAATTCTTCCAGCAAAATCAACAGAAAATACGATGCAGGAATCACATAAAATGGCGCGAACTGCAAGCAACGACGTCAACGACGTTTTTGTCGATGCATCTCGTAAAAATATCGCACTGTTTCTCGCGCTACAGAATAGTATTAAGTGGTCCGACCCTGCAAAATTACTTATAATCCAATGTCCCTGGGCCTAATTACGTGCATATCGGGGGGGGGGGGGGGATTAATTATCTCCTCCCTCTCCAATTCTTTCTAATTGAACAGTATTTGGCAAAGGCGATTTGACACAGTATTTCGTTAATTTCAAAAGCAACCGTGAACTTAAAAAAAACTCCTAAAATTTAAACGTATGGCCTCAAAACTGCAAAATTAGTGATATTCTTCGACTTTATTTCAAACACAAAAGTTTTTTTTCCCTCATATTTTATTCAAACCGTCTTCTGTTGGTCATCTGTGTTGAACGATGCTTTTGCTTGTTTAGGGAAGGCCGGTCCTCGAACCATGTTTTTCCGAACAAACCCTTGTTTGACCTCGAGGCATTGTTAGGAAACTAAAGGCGAGGAGATCACTGATCTATACGTACGTCATCAGGAGGTTCACTTCCAGAGTAGCCGCCTTGAAAACTTCATCAATCAGTGTATGGCGGCTGTTGCCGGCAAGGATATTCTAAATGGAAACGGAATATTGATATCCGATGCACTAAACTATTACGGAATTTAACGAAGATGTGCACGTAAGGTTCATTTTTTTTGCCAACAGGAAGCGCCGTAGGTGTAAATTCATAACCAACACTCAGCTAAATAAGCAACTCGCTTGCCAAAGCAGTAGTGTATTTTTCTTTATTTTTTTTAGTCAATTACATTTCACTACAAACTAACTCTCGTATAAATAAATCGGCTAAATATGAAACCTAAAAAATGTAATTAAACCTGTAAAAAAAAACGCATGAATTTTGAGTTAAGGTTGAATTTCCTGCTCATGCAGTCTACTATTTAAGTCCAAATCTGTATTTATTTATTTTCATAAATCTGTGATCATGTCGACGGGTTATCGGAAGACCTGAGTCCTGTTCCCTACCACACTGACATTCTGTTTTTTCCTTACTGCAGGAAAATGGCATCTTGTGATCTGGAGAAATGTCATAATGTAATGCCGTATTATTACTGTCGTCACGGCACAATGCAATATATTACGTGTAACTTGTTAGTAACTAGGCGTATAAAGGTTGAGTCTACGAAACGGACTCGCCTACGCGTCCTCGTAGAGAAAAATCTACGGCTCATCTGAAATTCCGACATGGCGGCCGTTTTAGCTATGTCGGCTTGTAACGAAAACGATCGCTAATGCGACTTCAGAAGTGACTGGTAAAATTGTTTCGTCACGAGGATGCTTTATCTTAATGTCACCGATTATAAGACTGCAAGCATTTAAACAGACAGTTACGAAGTTAGCTAATCCAGGTAACATTGTTACCACCGGCAACGATACCTTTGGCATCGCAATTTAATTCTAGCTGCGAGAATGCAAAGGCGAGTCGTTGCGAAAACGCATCCTCATTGAGTTCTGAAGAATCCAGTAACTCGGTTGAGAAAGATACTATAGAGCAGTGACACGACGTAGTTTTATTGTATATAACTCTATGCTGGAGCCTTAATGGGTTAGCTTCAAGGGGCACTGCAGAGAGAAACAGAAGGGCGTCATACTGAAGCCGATGCTGTGAAGAGTGGTGTCTTAGACCTAAAACGCGTGATTTTTGTTGCTGGAGAAAACAACGTTATTTTAAGCGTAAGACATCCGCCCTTCCGTTGTTTTTCCCTCCATTTTTATGTAGTGCACCTTGTAGTTATGCCCTCCAAAACCCATACAGGTGCCAATATGGCAGCAAATATCACTGCTCTATAATACGTAAGTTTACTATAACACATATTACATACTGTAATACATTCGATACTATAACACTATTAGACACTATATTACATGACATTATTTTCTATATTTTCATTTCCGTCTTAACTCAGCAATTCCTGAACATGAAGAAAGCGAACACCCAAGCTAGCACCGAAACAAGAAAACGAATCCAACGTCGGGCTTTACGAGCACATTCCTGTAGCGCTGCCACTCCCCGCGAGATTTGCTGTAGAAGTTACAAAAGAAGCACCCACATTGCTTCATAACGTGTGAAATTGGCAGGCCCGCAACTACAATTCTGGTGGCCTGAGGCAAACATAAGAAGTTCGCTTTCAAAACAAATTTTACGACCTTCAACTTTATTTTCTTCTTTTGTTTTGGCATTTACCCACCTTTATTTGTGATCTCCGTGTTTTTGATAGGTTCACTCTACTGTTTGGAGGCCGCCGAATTATTCTTAGGGGCCCCTCCGTAAGTATGGGGCCCGGGTGAGTGCCCTCCCTCCCTCCCTAAATGCAGCCCTGGAAATTTATTTAAAATAGTGTTTGTTTTTATTACCATTTGTTATTACCATTTTCTTCTGCACTCTTAACACTAAAAGAACTTGCACTAGGGATAGCAAATGTCTGTGTTGTTGTTCATGCCGTGCTCGGGGCCACAAGCTTTATAGATTGGGTTCCCTTACCACCTCTACTGAAAATCGGCTCATGCATTTTACGAAATTTCACCAAATCAGAACAAATTGTGAATGTTATCTTGCCCTAAGTCCCAAACACTCTCACAGACAAAACAGGCACACAAGTCAAAATTCAGGTCAAGTGTCCGCTTCACTTGCTTGTCCAATACGTCTTTACAGACATCTTTTAGTGTCGGCAGACCAATTTCCGGTTGGGGGGGGGGGGGGAGACTTAATGGCGCGTCAACAGCTAGGTCAGCGGTGAATTCTTGAAAGTACGCGGCTAAGATACAACAGGAACTCGGCCTTGAAATGTTACTAGGAGATGGTGTAGGAGTGTAATCACAATTTCCTAACCCTATTTGGTCTATTTAGATTAGTTTTGCGTACGTTGATCTTCAATACATTAACCAATTTACAACCTCGGAAGTGTTTCGATAGGATACGGGTAACGATTCGCGCTCTGTTATTAAAATATCGGAACGCATTCAATCCCCACTTCCGGTGGTTGGAACAAAACGGAAATGAGCACTTCAGATGCTTATGTATACAGGTCCGTGCTCTTGGCGGTCGAGAAGGGCGATATCGTAACCGAGAATGAATTTCGACGCTTATCAACTGCCTCTGTGTTTATAAATCGCTTGTAAAATTGTAATTTTGTTTATTATTAAAACCACTTGACTGTTGTTTACCAGATAATAACTCCTGAGGCTGATTTTCCAATTTGAAATACGCGCATTTACTGGATCGTTTCCAGCGAATTAGGTCTGCTTGGTGCAGAGATACTGAGAATTACTCAGTAAGGCTGCATTTAAGCACTGTGACGTGCTGCGATCTCGCAACTACAATAAAAACACATAAAAAAATAACACACAAAAAAAACAGCTCCCTCCTCTTTCAGGGTTTCTTTCCTTTCTCCTTTTCTAGTTGGAAAAAAGGACAAGCATGACAAGACTCCCTGCTGTCAGGAAGGGTCGGATTGGGAGTGGGTGGGCCTTCCCTGGAAAGAGAAAGTGGGGCCCCCTCTTCGCCAAAATTTTGAGGAACTGTTTGTTTGCTATATAATCCCCTGTGATTTGTGACCATTTGCTCTTGGCTTTATGTGCATGTCTGCTTGTTAAATGTCTTCTACAGCTGCTTCCTTTTGCCCATGTCAGTTGGGATGTTCTGGGTCTTGCTTCTGTAATGGAGGCAAGCCCCTAATTATACTTACTGGCCGCCAGGACCCTTCTTGTATGTAGTTGTGTGTTCCACCTTCCAGGTGGCACCACCCACCACCTATGCTGAATAAATCTATAAAGGTCAGCGTCAGAAAGAAGCTGACGCTCACTACTTGTTACTCAACCACTGTGTGAACCCACACTCACTGGGGAAGGGCTCACACCCCCGCTACATAGATTAGCTTAAGAACTGTTAATTAGGCTAACATAGCATCCGTATGGCTGATCAGTATAGGGCTTCAGCCTTTGGTTTTGGAGATAGAGGACTGATTTCTGGCCCAGCAATCTGTCATTTAAGTCCAAGACGCAATCGGAAATAGATTTGCATCGGCATTTAATTTTCACTAGTTGAGCCCAATTTCCATTACGTGTTATCACCTAGTTCTGGCTAAAGAGATAAAGTTGCACGAGACATTTCAGTTTTAATGCCCACCAATAAATAGGCCAAATGGATGTAAATAAAGAGGCTAAAAGTGGACAGGAGCCAGGGTCAGCTCAAGTTGCCAAATAAGGTTGATGTGGTAGGTCCCTTTCCTGTCAACCAACTCCCTTGGAAGAAAATAAAGTCTAAGAAAATAAGGTCGCAGGGAATATCCTTGTCGACCAGCAATGTGATTTTATAAGTATAAAGATGGTTGGTGAGACATGACCACCCAGGTATGAAGCCGTGTTGCGATTTGTGTACGATACTGAGTTCCTCACACTGAGTTGTTAACTTGTTGCAAATAAAGCGAAAGACTATTGTAAATAGTGTCAGACAGTATACCTTCCTAAACGACCGAACAGAGCGAACAGAACGCACCACTGTTAGAGACAGTTTGACTCCAAACTTGGCGTCGCGCGTGCGCAGTGATGTTGCATCAGCCGTTCAGTACCTTCCGAAACTGCAATCACAGCTCAGCAAAATCAACAAACTCAACAGAGCACTCGTTACGTCACAACTTTAAGGTGACCAGACGTGGCTGATTGATTGGACCAGGCTATATGCTAATGAATGTAACCAGGCACGAGCAATGCCAAACTGCAATCCACTCTGGGAGGTGGTTTGGAGTTGTTGCCAGTGGTGGAGCTTTTGGGCATGCGTGAGGAACCGGAAATAGATTCATCGCTGACGACGGTTGACGTAAGCAAGCCACATCAACACGGTTACTGTAGGGAATGAGCTGAACTGTCACCAACAGTGGTGCGTTTGATTCGTTCTGTTTGGTGCTTGAGGAAGGTACTGAGAGTATTCGAATCTTACACGACCCAGAGGGTTAGTACAAGCAACAGAGTTACTTCTTGAAGCGTAGTCTAGGCATTATTACGCAACCTATCAAACTCGATCCCGAAACCAGGGGTAGTATACACAGAATCTTACGATCCAAACTTTAAGTAAACGCAACGATGGCATCGCTGACAGTTCGAGTAACGAAGGTCGATTCTCGAAAGGACCCCCAATCTATTAGAGCGGTGACAACATAAGATACTTTGAAATAAACTTTATACTTCGAACTCGTTATTGGCCTTTAAACCACTAAGTAAAACTTTGCTTTTAAGGTTTTTCACATTACAAAACCTTTAGAGTAAAAAAAAAAAAAAAGAAGCCATTTTAAAAATTAATCACGATAAGCGTACATCAGAGCGTCGTAATGGAATTTTGAAACCGAAACTCCTATCTCCGTCGATAGTTAAAGCGCCGTAGCCGTCTCTATAGGAGAGTAATAAAAAGAACAGACGACTTCTATTAGTTGGAGCGCCTTCTGTCTGCTTTTATCGTTCGTTTTCACAGCCACCGCCTTTTAGGGATTAATTGCAATTTGGAAAGTGATAAAAGACGTATGGGGTGATGATCGCCACGTACTTTATGGGGCCGACAGGTGGGCCGTCGTCCGCGTTCCCATACTCCCCCACACCAACGAGGTAATGATTCGAACGTGAAGATTAACGTGGAGTGCGAAGCGCTCGCGCAGAAGCGTCTCCCGCTTCAAGCTAGAGATTATGTATTTTGAAAGGTGAACAAGGGGGATGGGAAAACGGGTAGCCCATCTGTTATTTTTTTTTCTTGTAAGGAATTTCATCAAAGAGTAGGGTTCGCAAATGGCCTTGGGGAGCTTTCACAAATTACGTGACACTTTTTTCTTTCAATTTAGACCCCCTTCCCCTTTGTAACACTTGGCATGACTCACCCCCCCCCCCGGCGGCCCCCCCCCCACCTGATGATACGTAACATTTTCGCAAACTATACAATTGGGCCCCCACCAATTGCATAGTTTTTTTTATGAATTAATTTTTATAAGCTGCACTTAGGACCTAAGGGGAAATGACCAGTGATTTTGTTGAAAAAAAATTTTTAAGTCGTAGTAAGAAGTTACAAAATAGTTTAACTAAAAGAATTTAGCTAAATAACTTGGAAAAAAAATAAAGGGAAAGACTATTTTGCGAAAATTAATGTGTTACGTAACACTTTGTCATACACCCCTGCCCCCTCTTAACGCATGGTAACACATTTACTCACCCCCCCCCTCCTTCCATGCGTTACGTAATTTGTAAACGCTCCCTTGTGGACCTTGAAAAGCGCTTGGATTTTTTTTTTTTAGTTTGCAAGCCTGGAAAGCTTGACAATTTTTGTTTAATAGCCCGTAATATGCAAGAATTTTTCTTTGTTGAGTAAACTGTTTTAGTGGCCTTTTGGCAGAATTTTGCAATGGGAATTTACCGTTAGTTAAAGATTCGATCTTTAAATGCCACTAAGTAACTCGGTTAAAGGTCATATTTACAATTGTTTATTACAATAATAGGCATTTTTAAATCTCCGAAATACAAAAAGGCCAATTAAAACCCATTTCATACAGCATTTATACAATAACAAGAAAACATATAAGACAGTACCATTTCTTGACAGTAGATGTCGTTGTTATCAGAGTGTCAGTGGCGCATCCAGAGGGGGATAAGGAGAAGGGGGGGGGGAGCACTTGCCTCTTCCAAAACCCGATATTAACAGTAAAACAGAGCATTTGCATACAGCTCGATTTTTTTTTCTACTGACGTCAGTAGAACTTCCCTTCTTTTTCGCCTTAAGTAAGGTAACGTTGGTTTATATTACATTGCTCACAGCCTCGACCCGAATTCGTTCTCGAGCCCAGGTTTCATCCCCCCCCCCACCCTCCGGGCGAAAAAGTATTTATATCGAAAAAAAATAAATAAGTAAGGAATTTTCTGCCATTAAGAATAATTTAATTCGTCGCGGTCGTCGTGGCTGAGTGGTAAGAGCGCTCAACCTGGATGCTGGAGGTTTGCGGATCTGGTCGAACCCCTGGAAAGGGGATATTGGCAAAGTCCCTGCCAAGACTGCCGACTAGGGTAGCGTGAGAGGCTACCATGCTCCCTCAGCTGCTGTGGAAATTTATTTTGGCCAATTCTGGACAATCTTTCGGTCCCTACGATGGTCGGAGGTTTCCCGGTTCAAATCCCTGGGTATGTCCCTCCCTTTACCAGATATTTCTTTTATCAAAAAAGGCTGGTAATGTTCAAAATTGAGCCGGTTTAGCCATACAAGCATTAAATTGCGTCGGTTGACTTAAGGCTAAAAAAAATTTAATAAAAAAATATTCTAAGTGCGAAATTAACTTACGCCCATCACTGGTTGTTTAGGAGTTTAAAAAAAGGCAAGAATTGAGGTGAAAATAGTGTAAATTGCTGTTTGACAAAATTATTTCGCCAAAAACCCATGATCATAAACCTTGGGACCCAAACCTCTCAAAGCAATCTGTCATCAACCCCCCCCCCATGTCCCCTACCGGTCCTAATCCCCCCCCCCCACAATCTCCCTCCCCCGTTGCAGGAACTGCAACCCATCACACTCGATCCCTTGTTTTGAGTTGAAGGAGAGAAGTGGCGCTTAATGACCCTGGCAACGGGTACCTTAGCAACGGTTGCCATGCAACCACGAGTGCCGCTTGTCGCATGGCATAATACCGCTGCTTGTTACCTGTGATTGGAGTAATTGAAAGGTTGCCCTTTGCTTCTCCGCTCTCCCCCCCCCCCTTGACAAGGGAAAGATATTGGTTATATTGGTGATGGTGAAAAATCTGTCATTTGCCCTTACTTCTAAATCGTACCTATCGCGATCGCTGCCTTTTACGGTATCGATATATCGATGCCAATTGGATGAAAATATTGTTTATTACGAGAAAAAAATAATAATACTTTATTTCCTCAGAGGGCTAGATGTTCGAGTTGAATCTACAAATCTAGAAGCACGCTAGTGTGTCGCGCCAAAGTTAGGCAACAAACATCACATCAATTCAAATGTCGAGGACGTAAACCATTGCAGCGTGACGCCATAGCGTAAGTGTCTTGTATCCTGAAGCATAGTTGGGCACATTTCAGGTACTTAGCGAAAAATAATAATGCGGTACAAAATCTTAAATTGTGATAAAATGGAGAACAATGACCCACCTGACAAAAATTAACTCGTGTAGGAATGTCAGCTAAGCGGCTTTCAATGTAAACCCTGACCCTCAATAACGTTGCAAATGTGTTGCTACCTAGCTAATTCTAGCTAGCTACTTCTAGTCCGCTCATCACCATGTTAAATTCCATAGGGTGATTATTCACCGATACCGAGATAGCAGGAAGGCTTCCAGCTATGAAATTGGAATGGCTCAGTACGATACGAACTGCATACTTTTCATGGTTTACAGCCTGGGTTGTAACGGGAATGGCATGGGAGGGCGCGTAAGTACGAAAGTATTGTTATAACCAGTATTGTCGGCATCGTCTCTGATTGGACGGCAAAAGTTCGGACAATGACAACGTATATAGTGACGTGAGTATTTAGATACATGCTAGTGTGTCGTCACAAATCTAAACAACGTTGCCAAAAAAATCTCGTTTATGTCCAATTCATGTCAAATGTCAGAATGAAGTGAAATTAGCAAAAATTGTGCATAAATTGCAAAATTTTGTTTACTCGCAATTTCAACAGCTTCAAATTGCAGGGACTTATTTTTAAATTCTTTTTCACTGAAAGTGTTTGTCCTTGGAATTCTCTTCCGGATCGCATTGTCTCGGTTCGTTATGTTAACAGCTTTAAGGCTCCACTTGATACTAGTAATTTTCGCACCATCTTTTTCTAACCAATTACTGACCGAACATATTTAATCAACTTCCTAACGACATTTGCAAAACTGACAAAATTCGAAATTTAGGAAAAAAATAAAATAAATTTAAAAAATGACTGGAACTAGAAGTCTGCCTTATTGAACATGAAATTTCATAGCTTGTATTATAGTAATTGATGGGAATTTTGTGTAACATTTTTCAATAAGTGTCAAAACAGGTCAAAACAGCCCACACATATGAACGGTTTGCTTCGTGATGGAGTGTGTGTGTGTGTTAGTCTTTGAAACTAACTCTCTTGTTTCTTTCTCTTTATAACTCTTGTTTTCCCTCTTTGGTCCTCTCTGGAACTCTATTGTTCCTCTTAAACTCTTTTGTTTCTCTTTGGAAGGAACTTTCTTGTTTCTTTTCCGAACTCCAATTTTGTACTTCTTTGGAACTCTTTAGTCTTTTTTGGAACTCTCTTGGCCCTCTT
>JAHWFP010000086.1:0-14502 GCA_023313725.1 Lithobius niger | reverse complement strand
GCCGCTAATGGATATACCGTTCGGGGTTGGCAGGCTTTTGCCACCAAGTGGTTAAAACCGGTTTTTACCAGTAGTAGCCGAAGCTAGGACAATAATCGAACAGCAATGGTTTAACAGTTTGCTACGACGATACGACGATCTAAACGCGTATTGTTACTTGTTTTGGACTGACGGGGTAATTTATCAAACACCTTGTTCGTAGAAGGGAAATTCGGAATCAAGCAACATCCCGTTCCATCGAGCAACCATGCTTTAAAAATACGCTTTGAAAAAAAAAACGTTATATGTGGGATACTGTTACTAAAGTTTGGTTGTAGTCTGACGGGTCAATATCTTATTTTCCTAGTTTGCTGAAGGGGCATTTCCGAATCGAGCAACAAGGCCGGCGATGCAGCTGTTGCAGTTGTTAAAGAAGATAACGTTGGAGATTTAGAACGTAATACTGCTGGAAAATACAAAGCAGTGATCCAAAGTAGCATATCTAAGCCCTGATCCCGAAATCCCTTCTTTCCGTATCCCATTATTGTCAATAAACAATAATCACTTTAAATCTGCGGTGCACGAGGCTAATCATTGCTGCGCCGCAAAGTGGCCGGCAACAATAGCACCTCTGTAAACAACGAAACTTAAAATACCACACCCTAATATTATTAGCTAGCGAATTTGTTTAAATGATGCTGGATGATGCTGGAAGATTAAAATCAAAGGATTAGAGAAAATCGATAAACATTCAAAATGTGCAAAAATACGCAGATAGGTTCGCTCAATCAATCAGCGTTTATTAGCCAGCCACAAATAATTGAGCACACAGGTCGTTTTGTTGCACCGTTTTCAACATGGGGAAAGGAGGAAGGGGTTGTTTTATGAAACAGCTAGCTGGGCTGGAAATTCTGTTGCTCCGTTTTCAATATGGGGGTGGGAGGTTGGCCTGGAAATTATGACGCACCGTTTCAGACATGGGGATGTGGGTGGGGGGGGGGAGGGGCAGGGGCTATGAAACAGCGTACCTGGCCTGGAGATTCTAGTATACATAATAAGATAGTCGAATTCAAGATTTCAAGAACAAGAGCGCATTTTTTAACTAAGAGTGCAACAATCTCTTTAAAAATCGCGTTAAACTTGCGAATCATGGTACTGCCATGAAAAGTGGTCGGGCAACAATATGACAAAACACTATTGAGGCATTGTCAGCAAACACTTACTCCCTCTCCCGACAAAAAAAAAATGACAAAGCCAGCATGAACACTAAGAATTGAACGTGAACATGGAAGAATAGAATAGAATTAATCATTAGTAGCCCCTACTTAAAAACGGGGATCTTTAACTTGAGGAGGGGAGGGGAGTGGGGAGATTTGAGTCACAGGATGCGCTGATTGAGTGAGCGAAGTGAACGAAAATCAAACTTGCAAGACTGACATCGATCGTGACTGTTTACTAAGCAAAACCAAACGAAAAGGTTTTCAAAGAATCTGTGTCCCAATACCAACCATGCATATAGTACGGACCTCAGCACGGAAGAACATTATTAGCAGCGAAAAATTGTTTCATGCTTCCAAGCTTGAGCTCGCCAATTAGCGTTTGTAAATTAGCGCAAAAATTTGACTGAAGAAACTTACTTCGATGAAACATGGACATACACATGAGCGACCAAAAAAAAAAAAAAAGAAGCTTTAATTATTGCTTTAACATTCACTTTAAGCTAAGTTTATGTAATATACGGTTCCTCCAGCTCCAAATATCCCTAAACCTGTCCTAAACCTGTCCTAAACCTAGTGTGACTGACAATGCCAACGATCCACTTGGTCGAAACTTCAAACGATACTGCTCAAGTATTCCAGGATGCCCACCACCGTTTTTTTTTAAACACAGTTCTTTCATTCACCGCACATTCCTTTCTGATGTTTTCAGTATAGACGATGTCGCGCCAAAATAACTTTAAGATAAGATAATCGTATATGAACCCCCACCGACGTTTATAGAAAATTCTGTTGGCCGAAATAAAAATATTGATTAAACGTTCTGAACTCGATGTGCCCGGACGGACCTATTCAGTCTGATAACGCAGTTCAGATGTAGCCATTGACGACAAGCTAGAGGCTTCTAAAAAACACATTGGTTGATATAACTGTCATGCGTTACTTCAGTGCGAACGAGGAATACCAAATATTTGACTCAACGGAACATTTTTCACATCAGCCGGTGTCCACGTTCTGTTTTGATTTTGATTTGCCGAAGTTCGATTTCGTGAAAATTTTTCTGTGCAATACACGTATTTGCATTGTTGCCCACCATTGTTTTGTCCCGTTAATAATCAGCTGCCGCCTGAATTTTGTTAAATAAATATCCGTCTTATTACCGGACACTGCAATGAAGACCAGTCCACCGGAAGCTACGACGGGTGTTTGTTTACAACGTATCACTGCAGCTTCATTTCTCTCAATTTTGAACTCAGTTTTAAGCTGTTTGAAAGCCTGCTTTAAGGTACAAAAAAGGAACATAAAAAAATAAGTATGTACCTTAACTTGCAAAAATCTTCTCAATGACTTGCAGACTGCTCTTAAGTATGAGGCGCCATTTGGGACATAATCAAGTTGCCTCACATATAGTATACATAACGTGACGAATATATAAAATGTTTTGCGCATATTTCTCACGCGTATAATATTTTATTCATATGTATAAAAACTACGATCTCTGGGATTCGAAATATTTTCTCATATTTAAAATGCTTTCTCACATATAAAATCTTTCTCATATATATAATACTTTTTATATATTATATACTATATATAAAATGATTGTCTGCTTCGATCTTGGCCGTACGACGAGAGTCAAGGCTGACCGACGCCATCTACCGGCAGGAAGTGCAACTAGGGCCTATGAGTTGCAAATTAGCACGTACTGCAGATGAAACGAACGAAATTTACCTACAGTTTAAAGCAGCTTTGAAAGAAATTTGTAAAAATAAAACGAAAATTTAAGAAGTGCGTTAGTATAAGCGTACGCCATGACAGAAAGAAATAAGAATCACAGACGTGGTACTACGCTATAAAAAATGAAACTTCAAATGTAAAATATAAAAAAAAGAAAGTGGTTGCAAACAGTCAAAGAAATAAATACAGACATACATATTCAGACAGAAGAGCCAACACGCTCATTTTTTAGAATAAAAGTAACTCCCAGTGTAGGCTATGTGTGGAAGTATAACGTCACAGATGCTATCGCTGTCCAGATATATTATGTGCTCGGCGTATCTTGCGTCCTTCAGTGTCTTACGAGCGGCTGCGTCTTCCTGGAATGGGCGGCTTTAATCGACGGCCGCCATTGTTTTTGCAACCATCTTGGATATCAACAAGGCACTCTGCTACCAAAAACATACAATCGATTATCTGTGTTCGTTCTGGGGCGAACTCAAGATAGGCCGCGGATACTGTAGGGATGGTTTACACTTTAAGTAAAGACAGAATCTGTGACGTCATAGTAACAGCATCCATTTACTGCTCATATCACATCTTAGGCTTTTGTATAAACATCCCATTTCATTTCACGTGCCATTTCACGCTATTTCCAAAGTTTGCTATTCTCGCTGAAAAAAAAGCTTCTAGCAGTGATCAAACGACGGTAGAATAAATAGCTACTCGCAGCGAGAATTCAAAATCCAACATGGCGTCTATTTCGTAGTTATCGAATCGAAGACAAACCTTCGAATGCCGGTATTCAGGAATCTGTCCGTCGTCGTGTACTGCAGTAAAAATTGTTTTCTAGTTGTCATAAATCGACGCTGTCATGTTGCAAGCATCGTACGTCGTGCCGCGAGGCACGCGGAGAAAATTTGCGTCCGCGTTGTTGCCATGGTTACTACGTATAGACAACTCGAAAGCCGCATTCTCCGACAAAGGCGAGAAGCAGCCAGCAGATTTAGTATTGACCAATTAAAAGCTAGTAAGCGAGAAAATTGTCTTTCCGTAAAAGCGCCCTAACGCCTTCTTAAATTTACGTTTTTATTTTTACGAATTTGTTTTACACTGCTCTAAATTCGACGTTTTAAATTAGAGAAAGTATGCAACGACTTGCAAGTCAGGCTATACAGGCCAGTTGCACTTCCTGCCGGGAGATGGCGTTAGTCAACTGGCATTGATTCTCTTCGTCCAGAGCAGATCGATGCGCACAAATATTTTATATGTGAAAAAAAAAGATTATTTTTACAATAAATATGAGAAAACATTTCATGTACGTGACAACAGTCTACGTACGAGGAAACATTTCGTACATGAGGAAGCATTTTAATTTTATATGTATAAATGCATTTTGTATGGGAAACCTTTTATACATGTATGAGAAAGCACTTTTTTTTAAAATGAAAAAACAGTTTACATATGAAAAAGCATTATTGCGTCAGTGTCTTATATCTTGAAGCATAGTTGGGTATATTTCAGGTACTTGGAGAAAAATAATAATGCGGTGTTGAAATCGAGAGCAATGACCCACCTGACAAAAATTAACTCGTGTTTGAATGCCAGCTAAGCTGCTTTCAATGCAAGATCTGCCTCTCAATAACGTTGAAAATATGTTACTACCTAGCTAGCTAGCTAGTCCGCTCATCCCCATGTTAAATCCCATAGGGTGATTATTCATCGATTCCGAGATAACGGGAAGGCTTCCAGCTATGAAATTGGACGAATGGGTGCAATACAATACGAACTGCGTACCTTTTATGGTTTGGAGCCTGGGGGCGTAACAGGGATGGCGTGGGAGGGCGCGTAAGTACGAAAATATTGTTATAACTATTGTTAGTATTGTCGGCATCGTCTCTCATTGGACGGCCAAAGTTCCGACAATGAGAACGTGTATACTGACGTACGTGCCTAGGCACACACTAGTGTATCACGATAAATCTAAACAACGTTGCAAAGAAATTGTATTCACGTCCAATTCACGAAAAATAAACCAAGTGTAAAAACAAAGCAAAATAAACAAAGCCAAAAACTGGTAAGGAGGCCACCAAGTTGAGATAGGTTCGGCCCTTCAAAGGAGTGATATCAACACACCAAAACTAACTAAATACAACAAATTACAACAAAATTAAAACCAAACCAAAAGCCAATAAAGAGATGACTAAGTTGAGAATGGTTCGGCCTATAGGCAAAAAGGTAGTTGCAAATTGTTGAAAACCAATTTCTTGTTGACGTCGCACTTTATTACTCATCTGCACGGTAGTGGAGTTGAGTCAATACACAATTAAAAAAAAGGAGTGATATCATATCAAAAACCAAAACTGGTAAAAGGGACCGCCAAGTTTCGAATGGTTCGGCCCTTCAAAGGACTGATATCAACACACCAAAACATTCGCCAACTTAATCGCACCGGATAATACTTTGGACGTTAAATGAAAACTTGAACATTGCTACCGAAAGTAGCAATGTTCTAGTTTTCATTTAACCTTCGAATTATTAAGTGGTGCGATTAACTTGGCGAATGTTTTGGTGTGTTGATATCACTCCTTTGAAGGGCCGAACCATTCGGAACTTGGCGGCCCGTTTTACCAGTTTTGGTTTTTGATATGATAGAATATACCCAGATTCGTAATGAATACAGAAAGTTAGAAACCGAAGAGGACACATTGCCTCAAGGAACACCGCAGAAATACGCGTATAGCCTGCAGCACACATTTGTAATGAATGCGGAAAGTTAAACAAAAACTTCACAATCCCAGTTCTGTAGTTCTGACCATGCACCAACATCCTCTCCCTGGGTATCACTGACATCACGCTAGAACTAAGCTATAAACAGTGACATTATCCGAGGCTTATCTCGGAATAGCAGCTGGACTTAAAGCAAAAGGGATGTCGGATCAAGGTATATCCGGCACCAAATCTTTGCTTTCGCTAGGTGGGAATGGTTCTCTTTGCTTTGGTCAGTTCGGTGATTGAGTACTTATGCCTCATCCTATACGCCCCCTCCTCTCCCCGATCATTAAGCTTTGGCTCCAGCGGTGTTGATACACCCCCGCAACGCCCATTAGCGTCTACGCCCTTTCCACCATTCATCACTCTTTGCTGCAGGATGAGGGTGAAAAACTCGCTCACCCTGAGGTCACTCAAAGGGTGTTAATGGACAATAACCTCCTCTGCACCCCTATTTCCAACACAAGCCAATTCCAACTTTCGATCAATGCCAAGCCGTAATGTCTTTATGGGAGGTGGATGAGATTACCTGTTGAATGTGATATCATTTTCAGTGATTTCTTGAACGTTTGAGAATGGTGTTTTGAGTGAAAATATACAGTTTTAGAGGCGTAAGACGACCTGCGTGTGTGTGTGTGAGACAGAAAGAGAAGAGGATACATTGCCTCGGAGAACACCACAGAAATACGTATAGAATACAGAACAGATTTGTATTGAATGCAGAAAGTTATAAACAGAAAAGGACACATTGCCTTGAGGAACACCACAAAAATACAACACACATGCACACTCGTCGTACGTCTTTAATGATTTAGATTTTCACTCAAAACTTCACTGTCAAACGTTCAAGAATGTTTCATCTAAATTTGACTATATGAAGTAGTTTTCAGGGTAGTTTTTCGCGTATTTAATGGTAAAAAAAATCAAGTTACAGTGATGAAAATGAGGGTAGTTTAATCATCCTTCATTTGGCGTCAAATGAAGGATGATAAACACTGCTCATCATCACTGTAACTTGATTATTTTACCATCAAATACACGAAAACTACTCAGAAAACAGTTTTATGTTGTCAAAGTTTGATAAAACATTAACTACTCAGGGAAATTAAACAAAAAATAAACTGATGAAAAATAAATAAATAACTCACATTAAAACGACAGCATTTTCTGCGTCATACTTAGTATCAGCAACATGACATATATCCATAGATATCAAAACTGATTCAATTCAACTGGTTGGCCATGACATATCAAAACTGGTTCAATAAGGAGAGAGTAGCGTCGAATGAAGAATGATTCTACTACGCTTATTTTCATTACTGTTATTTGATTTTTTTTTTTTACCCTCAAATACGCGGAAAACCACTCTGAAAAGTGTTTCCTCTCGTCAAAGTTTGATAAAACATCAACTGTTCAGGGAAATTAGACAGAAAGTAAATTGAGAAAAAAAAAAACAAATCACACTAAAACGACATCATATTTTGTGTCTACTTAAGCATCAGCAACATGACAGATATACATAGATATCAAACCTGGTTCAATTCAACTGGTTGAACGCACGGAAAAAGTAGACCTGTTATTTTTAAAAGGTTGTCAAACATTCGCGTTTTTGAGGCATGTTTCTGAGGTACGCGGATTGAGCGAGCAGAGCGATCCCTTTTTGCTGTACATGAACTGCAGTCATTGTAAAGAATGCGACGAACCCGTCCTAATATTCAATAGCCATCTTCAAGTTTATGAGGCTCTGGGGATCGAATCATGTGACGCCCGGATCGACGCCAATAGAATGAGCAAAGTGACGATATGACTTGTTTAATTTAAGAGGCAAGGGTTTTAGTCTTCTCTACAGCCGTACCGGCTGAGAAGACTACTGCAACGACTTTGTCCGTCCGTCCGTCGCTTTTTTCAACTTCGCAACGGTACCAGAAATTGACGACCATTGTTTACAACGTTAGATTCAGTGTGAGAAGATAGTTAAATAACATGGCAAATTAAAACATCGTTACTTCCTCATAGCTAATAGACTTCTTCGACGTAACTAAATTAAATAATAACATTTCATTCTCGAATTGAAATCCTTAGGATTTGTGTTAACGCAGCCGTAAAAACAAAAACATTTTAGCTTCGTTTAAAAGCGTCTTGTCGCTTTGTTGCATGAATGAATACGCTTACGATCGAACCAAATTCTCCATTAGGTCTATCTGCTACTTACGAAACTAAAACTGCCGTTAAATAAATTAAACCTAAAAAATGAAAATTAGGTCTGAAATCACGTTACCATGTCAACGTCAAGTTGCTACGAGTCGCCGCTGGCTTTTTCAACAGCGTCTCTCCTGTCCCTTCCCTACTACCACTGATCTATATAGGTTACGTTGCGCATTACGCTGTAACACTGTAACTGTGTGCTCGGAGGCATATCGTGTTGCAAAAATGAATAAACTTACTATACAATTCAAATCTCCTTAGCTGCTACTTACGAAATTTAAGTTGTAAATTAGGCCTAAACGTGGACAATTACGCCTAAAATGTAAAATATGCTTAAAAGCTAACACATTATTAACGGGCAATTCTGATGGTTACTGCTTTTAGATTATATAATAGAGATAGCTGTTGCAATGCGTGATAGAGAAGTGTGCCTCACTATTGGTAGTGGCAGAACTGTACAGAAGACCGGATGCGACTAGGTAGTCGCTGTAGCCGCTTGCTTTAAACATGATAATGGATAGATAGATTTATTACATATTTCTATATTGAATAGTAAAAGACATCATCAAAAAAAAGAAAAAGAAAAAAATACTGGTAGCGGGTGTGAGACTATTGGTTCGTCCGACTGGGCCTCATCACTTGCGCTACAGCTAAGGGAGAAGCTACAAAATTACACGTGGGCCACATTTCAGTTTAAGCTAAGCTGGCGAAAAGGTAGCAAACGTCTAGGTTCAGTTTGCATGATGTTTTAATTATTATAATGAGGAGCGTTGGAGGCTTAGGCTCGCCAGACTTATACGGGGGAGACTTTTACTCATCAGGGCGTAACTTGGAATGTCAGGGAATCTAGGCATATTTAGGATTTCACAGAATTGGAACGATGTTCGGGTTATGGTTTGGTTTTAGTACTTAATCTGCCATCAACGGGGTTGCTGCGATTCACAAACAACAGGGTTGGTTAGCTTTGATGCTACATTTGGGGACTTAGGGAAAAATAGGGAAATAATTCTAGTTAAGCTGGCCGAAATTGCTTTGTGGACTGGGATGGTTGGAGGACAGTAGCGGGTGAATTCTAATTCGGTTCACCCCCTAACTGTTGAGAGCACCAGGCGGAAGGCCAAGAGAGCTCGAGCCATTCCAATTGAAGACGTACAAACTATAAAGCAGTGACACGACGTAGTATTATTGTATATAACTCTATGGTGGATCCGTAAAAAGGTTAGCTGCAAGGGGCACTTCAGAGAGAAACAGACGGGTGTACTACTGAAGCCGATGCTGTGAAGAGTGATTTCTTAGCCCTAATACGCGCGATTTTTGTTGTTGGAGAAAAAAAACAACGTTATTTTAAGCCTAAGAAATCCGCTCTTCCGTTGTTTTTCCCTCCATTTTTATGTAGCGCACCTTGTAGTTATGCCCTCCAAAACCCATACTGGTGCCAATATGGCGGCAAATGTCACTGCTATGTAGGCACTTGCGTATTGTTATAATAATTGGTCACACAACACCATTCAGCAAACAATGGAAATTACTTTTGAAGTTACAATGGGTAGTTAAAATATGACGTCATCTTAATCTTGGACTTGAATTCGCAAGTGACGTCATCAGTGGGACTTCGTTGGAGTGGCATTGTTCAACATATGTAGTACGAAATAAATCTCACAACACAGTGTAGGGGTTTTTTAGTACGTGTGGGAGCCGTCCCAATGCCAACCCCACAGTTAAGGGACTAGCTCGAAAATGTGCCGTTGTGGTAGTCAAGGGGTTGCAGGAGTTCCAAATTAACCTTAACAGTTGGAACAAGGCTGGAAGTCGGGGTTCAGTTTTGGTGTTTGTTTAATGTTAAATATGAGCGATCGTGTGCTCAGGCTCGCCTGAAGTTCAAGGGCGACACTAACCTTGGCTTAGGGCCTTAAATGGAATGTCAACGGCATTAGGCTTACTTGGGAAAGTTTGGATTAGTTAGTTTCGGGAAAATTTAGTTTAGTTAGTGACTGCTAAACTAAGTAGCTACGGGTTTGCAGTGCTGAACTAGCAACAGGGTTGGTCTGGTTTGAATTTAAGTTCGAGGATTGGGGAAATTGGGGAAAATTCTATTACAGGGCTGAAATTACCTTTAGATGCGGGAAGTTGAAGAGTTGGTGGTGGAATGGAATTTTAGGTTAATGCGTAATTGTTCGGAGCACCAGGCGGAAGATCAAGCGAGCTCGAGCGTTACAATTGGTGTCAAGCATTATGTACAGACAAATCATAGCTATGTATTGTTACAACAATTGATCAAATAAGATTATTTCAACTAACAATGAGTATTAATTTTGGAGGACAATGGCACATTACAATTTGACGTCATGTGGACTTCGGGCTTGGCAGATTTCACAAATGACGTCATCAGCGTAACCTTGCTGGGGTGGTACAATTCCAACGTTGAAATCCGGAATTAAACTCGCAACAACAGGTCCACCACGTTAAGAATGGTTCAGGTTTTTAATGGCGTGACATCAGTAGACCAAGCATTCACCAGTAGTTCACAGCCGAAGTCGTCTGCAGTACAAGCTTTTTCTTATGTTGTTCAAGCTTCAACTTTAATTAGTAGCATATTCACTTTCAGCTCGTGATGTAGGAGCCACTCAGATCGCCTACGCATCTTAAATCGCCTTGTAAACAAAATATCCATTCACGATTTACCAGCAGCTTAAGCCAAAAATCCCATTCTTAAATAAATAAACTAAAAAATAAAAAAGTTTTATCTTTACAATCCGGATTAAAAATGAACGCATGCTTCACAATCTTTTTCGAAGAACAGCATTACCCTACAACGCTTCGAACGAGCGACGCCGGCCGTTCGACGCTTTACGTTATTGTGCAAGAGCTTTAGCTTGATTCATGCGTTGTCGTTATGGTGGCGACCTCTACGTGTTGGTCTATCTATAATCGGTTTATCTCGCTTGAATTGACTGTCCTTGTCGTGGCTAGAGGGCCGTATAACCTGCCGTTCGACAACAACAAGCGCTCATTAACCCACGTCTATGACGTCACACCCGTCGACGATTCAAAATGGCTGCCTCCGGACAAATGACGGGGAAAATTGTATTTAGATTCGAATCAGAGTTGTTCAGTTGTATGCCTCATTTCCAATTCCAGTAACAACTTGGGTGATTAAGGGAAGGTAATTAGGTTACGGAACGGATTGATGTTCTTTTTTCATAAAACGGAATCATGAAAATACTGTTGGCGGCACAAAAGACGTAATTTGTCGTCGATTTAATATGAGAAGCGAGTTTTCCAAGTCCATTTCGAAATAACTGTTGTAACCGGAAGAAAGAAAAAATCAAGTCTGTTATTTTTAGCTGTTTTTAGTCTGAATTTAAAGATTAGATGTAAATCCTGCAATACAGATCATAGTATGGTCTAATTCCCTTTTGGAGAAGTCACATCGTAGTCAACTAAAGTGGTACCGGAAGGTAGTGGCATCACCCAACGCTATTTGCGACTACCAGCGTGTAAATAATGCTGGAAAGCTGCGCAGAAACAGTGAGTGAATTTTTTCTACAGTGCAACAATACAGTTTTTACCCACACTTGATTGTTGCGATTGAAGGTATGCCATATTAAGTACGTTGTTTTAAGTGGAGACTAAACACGAGCATTGTTCTCCGCTAATGCAAAAACATTGTTTTAATGCATTGTTAATGCATTGTTTTAAGCGGAGTGTAAGTGCAGGACAGCACTTATTCTCCTAGGAAAATATTTAATGACTAGCTGTACCCCTCGCCGGTCTAGCCGGTTCCCGCATACTTGAGCGAAATAATTTACTGGGCAGCACGAAATGAAAAGGGTTCCAACCACTCCCCCCCCCCGTCTCCTCCTCCGACTACCCTTGTCCCCCCCTCCACACATTCTCCCATTGTATGGCCAGATTTCCCCCATTCCCCCCTCCCCTAGTAACCCCTTTCCTCATCCGCACCCCCTGACCCCCGCATTCCCTATTGTGTGCCAACAACGATCGTGCATGCAGTGATTGTTACTCAGCCAACTTTGAAACTCTTCAGGTCGGCTCTAAGAGCTAGCATTATTAAAGCAATATTGCGTTTGTTACTGATTGTTACAGGCCACAACCGTTCACATTGTCGGGCGGTCGCTCTTTCTTTTTCTTTACTACCGTTGCAAGAATGAACCCGCTCTTCCTCTTGCTGATTGTTACAGGGCACATCCTTGAAACTGTTCAACTCGGCTCTAATAGCCAGCATTCTTGAAACAATATTTCGTTTGTTTGACATTGTCGGTGTCTCGCCCTCTTTCATTGTAGCGCACGATGATTTTTACTAAGTGCACCCGAGCGTATAGAGACGTTTTGGTTTACAACACCAACAGATGCGGTGTTTTGCAACACCTATAGACGTTGTGGTTCTTCGCTGATGCAGTAGCATTGTTAAATCACCGCTAATGCATTGTTCCTCGATACAAAACATCTTATTGTTGTTGTATTTACTCAAGGGAGCTGAACCCAAACCGGGTTATCTGCCCACTGTAGACGATGAGAGGGACAATTTATCTGGGGAAATCCAAGAGGAAAACCCAGGATCTCTGACGGAACCCAGGATTCAGATCTTCTACTTCGAACATAACAATAGCACTCACCAACAATGCCAAGTCGTAGTGCAGCAACAATAATGTATAAGTACCAGAAATGTATTACCATTGGTTGCAACTATGGCTCGGAGTAGGCCTATACGGCTTGCACCTTCTCGGATGAAACAATAAACACTCCTTGGCTTCCATTGTTGGAGACCATTGTTGCACCTTTCGGAGTTACAAATGCCTTACCATCCTCACCATTGTTGGGAACAATGGTGATAACTTACACATATAGAGCAGCGTCATGTGACGTCATATTGGCTACAAAAGAGATAGCATGTAGCAAGGGGCACTAGATTAAAATGGAGGGTTAAACAACGGCACCTCTAGTCAAGGCAGTGCTTTGAGAGCGGATTTCTTAGTCTTAAAAAAACGTTGTTTTCTCCAACCCCTATGCTGCTAGATTGTAATTGGAAAATAAAGATTCCATTTGCTTAATAATGTCAGCAACTGCCAACAAATCGACAGAAATCGCGCGTTATAGGCCTAGAAATCCACTCTCAACGGTATTGTCTTCTGTAAGACGCCCTTCATTTCGCCCTCCAGTGCCCCTTGCAGCTAACCCAGTTACTGGCTCCAGCCATTGAGTTATATACAATAATACTACGTCATTTCACTGCCCTATACCTAAACATGAGCAAGAACTTATGCCCGCGTTTGGCATGTAGGACACAGTACACAAAAAAAAAGATGCAAATTGTACAGAATGAACCAACACAAACCTAAAAACACGTCAGTAAAAATAAAACTTCTGATCTGTAAACACGTTACTGCGGAAGACAAAGCACTAGCTTAAAATTGTGAACACTCTAGAGAGTAATAAGGCCTAGAAGCCATCTAAGTACGGATTTTTGGAAATAGCAAATGTCAACAATTTCTTTTAAGTTGCTTGGTGTACTGTCGTAGAACTTGTTGCCGAGAAATTAGCTGCATTCATGCATTATTTTTAGTAACTTTAGGTTGAATAACGTAATTGGTTATTCGAGTCAGTATGGTACGGTAGTTTGTCCGTAAACTGGTTACAGCATGAGTATTATTCCTACGAAAGTTAATTATTATTCGATAAACATATAAGCAGCGGATTGCCAGAATGCCGTTGAACAATCGGTAATGAATGTTTTTTTTTAAGCTTTATAAACTGGAACAATACATTCGTTCTATGGAAAGAATAATAATAAAAAAAACTACAACCATGGATTTTACAGTTTCTATGGAACTGGTGATTGTTTACGTCTTGGAGGAAGGAATTGAAAATGTTAATCCATCATTTTTGGTGACTCTACGTTCCTTTCCTTTCTCCAAAGCACAATGCACCTCTGTTTTGTTTGTGTATTTTATATTTTTCTTGGCCGTCGACTCGATAGGTTGCGAGCGATCACCGCCGTAGGCGCTGCTGTAGCGGAAGTGACGTCATCCTAAGGAAAAAATTGTGAGCCTTTCTTCCATCCAGGCTAAAAAAAACCGTCTCTTAAACGTTTATTTATTTTTAATTATTATTTTCAAATTTTCGTTTTTAAAATCTTGTGTTGCCGTGTAGAAAGTCAATAAATGCAGCCTAATCGTATCGGTGCTGTTCGTCTTCGTAACTGTTAATACGACGATTCGTTAAATAAATACGGACGCAAACCTATTTACGTTGCCTAAGCAGTTTAGATTCCTCCTGCTAGCAAACCGACCTTGAACAAACAGTATCCACTACCAAAACACATACAAACGTAAATGCAACAGCAAGGTTTAACATGGACGACACAATGGACAACAGTTTAGGTCTGTATCCTGACTTGCAGACTGGCTGTCCATTCATTTTTTGCGTGCATTGAACTCTTCTGGAAAAAGCCAGTTCGTATTCATTTCCTGACGACGGTGTAGTTGCCCAAATTACAAACTATTGTGTGCGTAGTGTACACTTCTTCCCTGCTTCGTTAGGGAGAGGTCGTCCCAGTTCAGCTTTTGCGCTGACTGGGATTCACTTTTTATATTTT
>JAHWFP010000085.1:11358-26607 GCA_023313725.1 Lithobius niger | reverse complement strand
GCAAACGGGCCAACACCACCTCCTCACGGCGACTGCGGCGACACGCCCAGTGCCATTCCTCAACAGTGCCTTTAATAGCTCGTAATTTATTGCCGTCCTCTCCATCCCACGACAGGATGAAGCCAACATTGTAAATAGCTAAGAATGACAAGTGAGCAGCAATACTGACTTTAATGTGTTGACTCACGATTTAAATTTGTTGACTCACGATATGACAAAGTTAGTCATGTCGAGTTAACATAGTGGTCATCTAAGGGCACTGAAAGCCCAATCCTAAGACTGCTTCCATTACCAGTGTCGGCACGTCATATTTTTTCCGTCATTATTGCTGACGACTTGTCTTCCCTAGCTGTTCATAATGTGTTTCTTCGTGTACCTTAGCAAGACAATGTGCGACACACTGCGTGGCAATGGTGACGATTCTGTCCCCCTGTCCGGAGTTTTTAGCTTTTTGCACGAGGTATACAGATATATGACAAAATCTAGATTTGGGGTTTGGTTAACATCTACGTAATGTGTGGCACACTGGCAACCCGGGCCACTGCACTGTGACTGAGGTTGGCGCTAATGACCTAGCTGTCGACGCGCCATTAAGCCTCATTCCCCTTCCCCCCTTAGCAATACATAGTAAACGGCAGAAATGTTGTTTACAACCCTAGGATGATCATGTTTGTTTATGTGAGAAAAATTTCATTTTGCAATGGCAATACTACAAGTAAATAATATAGTCCTCCCATCGTGAACTTTATTCGTCTACATGGCCGAACAATGGATAATTTTGGTAGCCCCCCCCCAGATGTTACGACGGGAGTATAATGTGCATATCTCTAGCATCTACACCAAATTTGTGCATCTTTCTTGAAAACTGTTCCAAAACGTGTACGCGGTGCACAGTATTCCACTTGGAAGCTGTACAATTACCAGCAAATACCGCTTTGTTTGCACGGTAACATTGATTTTTTTCATGTTTGCATTGTGAAAGCTACACTAACCTTCCACGCATTCCTCACTAAAAAAAAAAAATTCAAATGTTAAATCCATAACAAGCAACAATTGAATTCCCGGAACTTCCGCCAAGCCGCAGGGGCTTCAGCAGTTGCAACTTACAACTTTTAAAAACTTCACAATCTCACCTGAGGCGACTCAACACTTCTTGTTGGGGGGGATGATGTGCAAAGCAAACGCCCCCACACAATTCGCCCGCCCCCCTCCCTGCCTTCCCCCACGGCGTGGCGCCTGCCTGCCACGTGCACCAAACCAGAAAAGTGATAGGAAAAAGAAGAAAAAAACACTCTTAAAGAAGGAGAAAGCAGAAAGAAAAAAAAAACGGAAAAAAAAGAAACCTGTTATGAAATCAACGCTAGCCCAAGAAGTGTGCAAGCAAGCTCCCATAATGGGCCTTAACGTTAACACAGGCTCCACTGGCAGCGGGCGTTCCACCAACTACTGGCACCCCAGGCCTTGACAACCCCATTTGTGCTACAAGTCACATGACAACTCGCGTCTCGCTATGTATGTACACCCACTTGTGCACAATGGCAGAGTACACCACCCCCTACAGGCTTCCATGCCCCAATGTACACACATACCCGTACCATTACCCACTGGCCCTCTTAGTATGGCCGACATCACCTACGTAAAGTTTTTTTTTTTGACGTATTATTATATTTCATATAATAATAATATACGACGTATCACAATGCATATTCAGCATCACATACAAGGCGGTTTGGTAGGGGAATATGAAAGGAGAATGGTGCGGGGGGGGGGGGGGTTGTAAAGGAGGGTTTTTGTACGATCAAACCCGCCCTCCGAAGAAACGCAAGCACCCCGAAGCCATTCATAATCACAGGTAAGGGGCAGGAAAGGCGGCGAATGGGCGGGGATAAAAAATATGATTCATATCACTACCTTTATATAAAACCACCAACCCCCCACTACAGCACACACTCCCAGGAGTAAATTTTTTTTCATACAGTTTAAAATCCAACAACACACACCATCATTCATTGGTTGTTAGATAAAGCGGTCTCAATAACGGCGAGTCAAGGGGGTCGCCTTGGGTTACGGTTTTAAAAAGAAGGATAAAAAAAAATACACTGTAATTCTTAACCCCCTCCTTCCCCCCCCCCTTCCCCCAATTCGATCTTCGATGACCTTTTATTATGAGCCAACAAGGAGAAGGTGGGAGACGACAAACGTTTTAAAATACCTGTATTAAGTCGCTAAACACAGAGGCAGAACACTAGAAGCCAAACTACTTTTTGTACCCCAAGACCTTTTTTTTCCCTCTCTTTCTCTCTTCCGTCTTTTCGCACTTGATTTACCGATCCCCCCAACCACGACAGACGAAGAATACCGAAGACTTTAATTTAACAGCCTTTCGGCGAGAAATTGTTCGAGATGATTAAATGCTTTTCTTGGCCCCCAGTTCACACCCACACTTCACTAATTAACAGCCAGACCCCAAAAATAATGGCGTTCCACAAGTTTCTTTGTACGTAGAGAGATGGAGAGAGAGAGAGAAAAAAAAAAACACTCTTACGATACGGTTGCCTTTTAGCTTTTTATTTTTACCTTTAGTCTTTTTTTTTTACCTCTAAGTCTTAAGCTTTGCTGAGTAACGCTAAAAACAAGACAAATACTATAAAATGACGACGACAACATGGCGGCCGAACGTTTCAAGTACAGCCAGCAAAAGCGAGAGCAAAAGTCAGTAAACCTAGTAATGACTTTGGTTATACCAAGAATTTATAGGGTTGGGGAGGAGGATTTGTGACTGAGACTCTTACTGAAGCGTCTTAGATACATTCGTGTTAGTTCCGTCTTGGTTTATAGAGGGCGCCACGTGTTTTATGTGGGAATTTCTACTCAGTTCTTAGCCTAAAATGAAACTAAACTAAACGAAACTAGCTTATATTTAATTATTTTTTAGCCTAGCTTAGTTGTAATTTAGTTTACTTTAGATTTGGACTTAAGAATAAGCAAAAATTACCAGATGGATCACGTGGCTCCCTCTGAAAACTCCGTCTGAACTAATAGGGACGAATCTAACGTGTTTCAATACGGCCGTTTTCGAGTTACAAACTCTCCTCCCAAACCCTATAAAACCCTAAATTCTTGGTTATACTTATAGACAAGTCTAAGCCATTTCTAATTGACAGACAATTTTACTTTATTTATTGTGGACACATTTAAATGCCGATGAATGTTAAATTACGACGTTGGTATAACCCAAGTGAGAATCTGACTAATATTCGGACTTTCAAGATGTATGTGGGGCCACAAATAGAATATGCAAGCCCTCTCTGGTCTCCCCACCTCTTGAAAGACATCTTCTTGAGTCTGTACAGTGACAATGTTGCTATAACTGTAGTGAGAATCTGACTAATATTCGGGCTTTCAAGATCTATGTGGGGCCACAACTGGAATATGCAAGCCCAGCACTTTGGGTTGGTTATTGTTTTAAATTTATCTCTTACAGAGTGGAATTCTCTGACCAAGGAATCCCGTCACTGCAAAATCTCCTAACAGTTTTAAGAATTTTTATTTTTTTATTTGGAAACATGACTCCATTTTTGCAAAGGCCTGAATTGTACATTAACTTAATAGTTTAATTGCTTAGTTTTGACAGACTGCTTATAATTTGAACTAGTGTACAAGTGCATGGCTTTCAGCCCTTTTGTTCCAAATAACTTATTGCAATGGTTCAATACTTAAGTATTATTCTTATTATTTACACATAGGCTACAATGAAAAGTGCAATGCGTCAGTGAAAAACTGCACAGTTTTCAAGAGAAAGGTAAAAACATTCAATAAAAATCGCCTATTTTTTTTTTAATTTTTGCTTGAAAACGATGCAGTTTTGCACCGTTTTATTAGTGTTCTTGGCATTTTTTAACGATGCGCTTTGACTGTGTCAAATTTGTCACAGATTTTTGTTTATTCACTATACTTTTTATGTTACTATTCGTTTTACAGAAAGCTTTCTTCGACTCGCACGCATAAGAGTTCGATTGCCGGTAAACTTAAAATTCCAAAAATATTTCAAGGAATCTTCAACAAAATTCAGAAAATGCAAATGAATCCTTGAATGTAACAGACAATGAAACAATTAAAAGGACATTCCTCCAAGCGCCATTTTTCTCGATCCTCCACATCAAGTATGGCCCCAAAGGTCTATTTCCTTACCGTTAGTCAATCCCTTGGTAAAAATCCACTTTAAAAAGTGGCATCTAGGAAATTTTCTGTTGAATAATTGTTAACTTTATTTACTGCGTCCCAAAGTATATCATGCATTGCGCGCATACAATAATCTTGACGTTTCATATCTGTGTGTGCATGTACTGATTTGCTAATAATTACCATGAGATCAAAAATCTAAAAGCGTAATGCGTTAAAAATTAAAATTAATTATTCCAAAAGATCGCCGAAGCAAAATTATAAGACACTGGCCTAGAAAATTATAAATTGTGATGTTAAAATACGAGAATCATTCCGGTTTGTGACGACACGATTAATGCGTTCGTGCTGGTTCGTCTATTAGGCACAATGCCAAATGAGACAGTAGCTTCGTTCTTCGATGCGAAGAACGGAGCTACTATCTCAGATGACCTTGGTGTTCTATATGCGCGGAAGGCTATCGGCGCGAGCTGTTATAAGGCAGGACGGGTGTCCCTTTAAAAGAGAAACTAGTTAGACGTGAAGTCATACCAATACTGTGGCGAGCTGTATGTGACACATTTTATTCCCTTAACAGACACTGGCAAAACGCACCTAAACAGACACTGGCAAAACGCAGAAACACTGGCTATCCAATATGCAACTTCAGCGATTTAGTACACGATGGGTTCGTTTTATTTTTTTTAGCCCTTTGTGTTTTAACATAGTACTGAACAAGAATATTCCAGGACTTTAAGCATATTTCACGTTTTCCAAGCACTTTTCAGGCCTGGAATTTCATTTCAGTTTTCAGGACATTTCCAGATTTTCAAGGTGCTCGTACGAACCTGCTTCAATACGTACTTACAGTGGAAATCCCGAATTCGTTCTACGTTGTTATCCATGTATTCTACACAGCCACAGCGAACAAATATGTGCGGAAACGTGGGTACCAGGGTTATTTTAATGTGTTCCCACGACTTGGCCGGGAGAACAAGGACCATGCAACATGTAGAACAAGGACTGAAGAAGTGTTTCTAATCTGGCATTTGACTGAATGGAAGCTTCACTCGTCCCTGTAGCTCGTAGCAATATATACACACAAAAATTCGACAAGAAAAACTTCTACATACCAAACAACTTACGACAGAGCTAACGTAACACGAAGATCAAGCCTTTTTTTTTAAATTCCTAAGCTGCGCAGTTTGCAATACACAAATGCCCAGAATTGCCCGCTGTAAACCATCAAACGCTGTAGATTCTTAATTTTGCTGGACGTGAAGTGCTGTGGACTAATAATGCGGCGTATTTAGCTCTTAGTATTGGTAACACTTAAATTATTCTGCGAAACTGACTTAGCTCAAGAATTTAAAGCACTTGGTTCGCGGTGTTATCACACTGCGTTTCCTATGCACTACTGCTCGCTTGATGTTTAGTTTAGTTAACGTGTGGGCAGAAATAACTCATGTGCTGCGGTGCCCTTCCTCCTTGTTTAGTTACTAAGACATCACCCAAAACCAACCTAACCCGTACAAATTTAGAACGAAGCGACAAAACGCTTCGGACTAGGCAAAACGCCAAGGCTATCAATTTTTGTTTGCGTAAATTCTTGTGCAACGGCTATCAACCGTACATTTTAGTTTCATGCTGTCGTCGTTTAATATACGCCGGATATTTTTTTAGAGTCGTTTAGGAGTGAAAAACAGATCCAAGAACTGATGTAAGAATGCAACTAAATATTGCTGAAATTATTTAAGTTTGTGCTTTAACTGACGACTACCTGCTAGCTCTGGTAAATGAAGCTGCTTCCTAACCATGAATGCACCACAGATAAACGCAAAATCTTGAGTAGAAATAATTAATTCCCTTGACTACAGGGATGTATAGGACACATAGACACCGGACATTTAGGCACCCGGACATATACAAAGCGGACAAATAAGCACAAAGTTTTTTTTTATTTTTTAAAATTTTTTAATTGGGATGGATTGCCCTCAAATTCTGTATCGTTTGTTTTAGATCTGGGACACTTAGTCGTGTGGACCGTTGGGGGAAGTTTTTGCATTTTTTTCGCCAAATTTTTTTGTGGGGAATTAATGTTCCAAATTATGCTGCCTTACTCGCGCTGCCGCGCTAACACATAACATCAGAGGTGCTAGTGTAATAAAGATGCCAACAATCTTTAGCAGTTTTGAACGCTACGAACATTTTATAGCAAACTTTTTTTCTCCCTTGTGTTCTCCAACAACAAAAATCGCGCGTGTTAGGTCTAAGAAACCACTCTTCACAGCATCGGCTTCAGTATGACACCCTTCTGTTTCTCTCTGCAGTGCCCCTTGCAGCTAACCCATTAAGGCTCCAGCATAGAGTTACATACAATAAGACTACGTCGTGTTAAATACCATACGCTATTTAACATTTTTAAACCGTTGCTTGTAGAATGCAAACAAGAATGGAGGACTTCAAATCTTAGGCTTCTTATAGAGTTCGCGCCCACTACCGAATTTACTGCCAGAAACGATCACTATAACGTCTTCCAACACAACGTGATTATTTATTAATTTATTTATGTATTTGTTTTGTGCCACTCGGAATTTTATTTACGATACCATACCTCAGCGGCATACGAATCCGTCTGGGGTTACGAGGCAGCGGAGTATGGATACTGATCGACCAGTTCGCCGCAGTGCATTTTAGTGTGGCGGCCCGCTTCTATTCGCTTCTCGCCGACCAACGACGGCGCTATTTCGCCGTTTTAAGCAAGATAGAACGAATAACGACGGTAGAGAGAAAAGAAAATAAGGGGGGGAAGGGGGGTGGGGGGAAAGAGGTGTATAAGGAACGTTGGTTTTTACGATCATCACGTGGCGAAGAGTAATGCCGTGGAACTGCGACGTGTGCACGGGAGCGTGGCGGGCCTAACACAGCTCTCCCATAAGGGAAAGGCTATGGCAGGATTATGTGGGGGCATAATATGGAAGTTGAAGGCGGCTGTAAAACGGACCTTTTTTGTTTGGAACGCCGGGCCTCGCGATGGAAACATCTCGATAGAGGAGGGGGGGGGGAAGGTTGGGCTGGGCTGGCATCTCTTTTGGCTTGCAGCTTTCGGCGAGCAAGCAAGCTCCGTTTCCATGGTGATGGTGGTAATTCCCATTGGCCACCTAAGGCCATTTCTTTGGGCAGGCTGGTCGGTGATTGGCAGACAGTCCCAGTTCCCGACCTTGTTTCTCTCTCACTCTCTCTCCCTTTCCTTTTCCCTCGTCATCATATGGCCGAGTAGGATGCTCTTGCTGATTCATATTTCATTATTTTATTTAATACCTTGTGTGTTGAGGCTACCTTTTCCGTGGTGGCTTTTGGAAAAGTAAGACGTTTTGAAAAAGGAAGCCTCTTCTTCTTCTTCGTCTCTTCAATCCTCCTCCACCGTTGCCTTCCCAATGTTTCATTTTTTTATTTTTATTATTATTATTTTATTTTTGTTCCTTCCAATTCCTTCCTCGCCTTCGTTTGTCGGCTGTCTACACAAATCCCACCAGAACGTATCAGAATTGCAATTGGCTTCTTCTTCGTCTGGGGTTTTGGGGGTGGGTTGTGTGTTTTGTGGGTTTGGAGGGAGAGTGAGTGGGATTTGACTTAAAAACGGACTTTCAAATCACGTGTGGTAGGTAGGTTTTGGTTCTTCTGAGAGAAAAAAAATCATCTTACCTTTTGTTCCATCCATTTCCGGCGCAGCCGAGTTGGGTATGTTATTTAAGATATTATACGGCTTCGACGTTCAATTACAATATAATTACACGGGTCGACCGTGGCTAAAACAATGACGAGGAAAAATCCTTAGAAATTCGTTATTTCTAGAAATATAATTCTTATCAAAACTTTCAGGATGTTCTCATGAAGATGATTCCTCCAAGTCTGTTTTACTCACGCAGTAGACGTCGTATTTTACTTAAACTTATCTCTGGGAAGCGTAGAGACAAGTGCAAACACAAATGCAAACCTATTAAGCGAGCATATTTTTGGCTCTCCGTCGTATAACTGCAACAATCTGTACATTAACGAGTGCTGCGATGCATAAGCAACCCCCGCACCTCGTCTTCCCAGCATGGCGTTACTGTGAGGCAGAGAAGCCGACACCATACGAGTTCGATAATAGCAAAGCATTTACCATCCACGCATCAAGACTTAATGAAACCTGTCTTTACGGAAAGTCGTTAAATTCAAATTTAGACAACTGCACGACGCTGTATAGACAAACTTAAACCAGATTGGCAGAAAAACTAGGTTGAGGTTAACGCCTTTTATGTCAGACATACGCCTAAACGGCAAAGGGATGGGTTTTTAAGTTCCATTTGTGCACAAGTCGGTTTTGAAATTCGATCTCGCATCCTGCTGGCTCGGATCCTATGTTCCTAACAGCTTGCTTCATTCGGTCTCCTAGGGAACCCTTACAAAATTCGCTTTTTTTCGTGGCTAGACTTAGCTATTTAGTCTTTTTGCACAGGCGTATACGTATGTGTAAGGCAGTAAATTTGTGCCAGGACTCGAAATGAGAGGTATGGCGTCGCAATTTGCAACACAAATTTAATCTTTAGAATGCAAATTAAATAATCCATCGAAGTTTAGCGACGGAGCTGTGGTAAATGAGACGTATATAGTAACAAACGTATTCATGATAGTGTTGGATGACAAGACGAAACTTGAGTCAAAACACGAGGCCCTTCCCAAGCAGCCATGGGCTTAACATAATGAAAGTGAACAATAACAGCCATGGGTTGGTCCCAACATTCACAAATGTGGATTGTGTGGCCACTCGCCATTTAGCCAGTAGACACTAAAATTCACTCGCCATTGTCAATTTCATACTTGCCAATGTATAAATAGTTTTGGCAGGTGCGTTGCTACCTAATGTTTACATATTGTTTTCAAATTTCTCTTTCTCTTCCCTAGTTTTAAAAAAATTTCTTGTTTTCCCTGAAATTACCCTGGCGCTGTTTTCATTTTTTCCCGAGATTGCCAGGTTCTCCAGGCTTTGTCCGAACCCTGTTCTAGTTTGATTGTTAATTAGCTACTAGCAACCTTCTCAGTTTTTTTTTGTGTTTGCTATTTCTTTTAGCTAAATTTAATGGAACGTGTACCGGCTGCTGCTACGGTTTTAGCTATTTTTTAGCTAAAGTTTGGGGGGGGGAGGGATTGAGGCTTAATGGCGCGTCGACAACTTGGTCATTAGCGCCAACCTCAGTCACAGTGCAGTGGTCCGGGTTGCCACTGCACCACACATTACAGAGATGTTATTCAAACCCCTAATCTAAATCTTGTCATACATCTGTACCTCCTGCAAAAATTGAAAAACACCGGACAGGAGGACAGACTTATCGCCCAACTGACGCGCAATGTCATGCGGAAGATGGAACCGACGACGAACACCATCAAGATGGCGACAATCAACAAGTAAGTGCCGGACCGTAAGTGGCCGTCGACACCAAGAACATTCAGGAGGGTCAACCCCCCGCAAAAGGAAACAGTGAGTAAGTCGGGTGTGACAAATCCGCAAACGGGCCAACACAACCTCCTCACGGCGACTGCGGCGACACGCCGAGTGCCACTCCTCGACAGTGCTTTTAATGGCCCGTAACTTATTACCGTCCTGTCTGTCCCACAAGGTTTGCCAAAAGCGTGTAACCTCAGACGCAGAGTTGGAAAGGCATCTGAGGGAACTAGGCTGAGATCCCTACCGAGAGGGCCAGAAAGGGCCCCTTTCGCAGCAGAATCAGCTAGTTCATTCCCTGCTATCCCAACATGGCCCGGGATCCAGCAGAAAAGCACGGTTTTCCGCTGGCCAGGCAAGCGGGAAAGCAAAGCTTGGACACGTCGTGTCAAGGGGTTCCGAGGATTGTAATTCGCCAAGGACTCTAGGGCACTCATGGAATCACTAAAGACAATGAAATGCGTGCCCTGAAGGTCAAGGATCCATTCCACCGCCAAACCAAGAGCCAAAAGCTCTGCAGAGAGCACAGAATACCCTGATGGAAGGCGATGGGCAACCGTTACACCCTTACACACACAAGCACACGCCACGCCAACGTCGGACTGCGACCCATCAGTAAACAGGCGCAGATAACCGGCGTACTGAGAACTCAGCCGCCGGAACTCCTGTAAGTACCTTGCTGGTAGAGTAGAACCCTTCGGGAGGGACGCCAGAGCAAAAATGAAACTGCCACCTGGGACAAGCCAAGGGGCAACTGGCATACTCCCAAGCCTCAAGACGCAGGGCATTTCAAAGGCTATCTCCTGACAGGACTGCTGGAGCCTATCGCGGAAATCACCCTTACCCACCCTGCGTCTACCGACCCGCAAGTCTGGCCCAAAAACCATGGACCAAGCAGGACTGGATTGCACAGCACACAAACGCACAGCATACTGAGTGGCAAGCTGTCGCCGACGAATGGCCAAAGGTGGCTCTGAGGCCTCAGCATAGAGGCTGACCACTGGAGAAGTTCGAAAAGCCCCAGTCGCCACACGCAGGCCACTGTGATGCACAGTGTCCAACATCCGGAGAGTGGAGTCACTAGCCGAATCATAGACCATACACGCATAATCAAGTTTGCTGCGGACAAGGGCACGGTAGAGGCGCAACATGGCAGCGCGATCGGCACCCCATGAAGTGCCCGACAGGACCCGCAAGATGCTAAGCGCCCGCAAAGCCTTGTCTTTAAGCCGACGTAAGTGTGGAAGCCAAGACAACCTGGAATCGAACACCAGACCCAGGAAACGTGCCTGTGGGACAACAGGAATTTGTGCCTGTCCCAAGTACAGGCAAGGATCCGGGTGCAGTGTTCGTTGGCGGCAAAAGTGGATGCACACAGTCTTGTCCGGAGAAAACCGGAAACCATTACTTACCGCCCAGGTCTGGACTTTGTTAATTGCCAGCTGTAGCTGCCGCTCGCAGGTCTGCATGCGAGCTGCCCGAAAGCGCAGGCCGAAGTCATCGACAAACAATGACTGGGGAACAGCAGCTTGCTGAGCAATGGGGTTGATCCCTATAGCAAACAAGATGACACTAAGAACACCTCCCTGAGGCACACCATTCTCCAAGACAAAGGGGCGGGAAAGAGTCGCCCCGACACGAACGCGAAAAGAACGGCCTGAGAGGTAGGCAGAAAGCAACAGTGGCATCTGTCCCCTCAAGCCATAGTTATAGAGATTACGGAGAATCCCATAACGCCACGTCGTATCATACGCCTTCTCCAAGTCAAAGAAAACCTGAACCAGATGATGACGCAGGCGAAAAGCCTCCCTCACATCTGATTCAAGGG
The DNA here is from genome assembly GCA_023313725.1 of Lithobius niger. Classification (NCBI taxonomy): domain Eukaryota; kingdom Metazoa; phylum Arthropoda; class Chilopoda; order Lithobiomorpha; family Lithobiidae; genus Lithobius; species Lithobius niger. Next base: position 15,133 of record JAHWFP010000085.1, on the reverse strand, counting down.
CAACTAGATGATCGATAGTTGACCGAAACCGTCGAAAGCCACACTGGGACACAGATAAGAATCCCCGTGATTCCAACACCCACACCAACCGCTCACTGACCATCCGTTCCATAAGTTTACAGACACAGCTAGTCAGAGCGATTGGGCGATAACTGGAAGGAGAAGTAGGGTCTTTGCCCGGTTTTACAATCGGGATGACCACTGCAGTCTTCCACGCTGCTGGAATAGAGCCCTCTGCCCACACACGGTTGAACATCCCCAGCAAGAACTGCTGGGAGGCAAGGGTCAGATGTTTCAACAGTTGATAGTGAACATCATCAGGCCCCGGGGCAGAGTCATGCGACTTGGACAAAGCTGAAACAAATTCCTGCCAGGTAAATGGTAAATTGTACTCCTCTAGCCCATCGGAGCGAAAGTCAAGAAAGCGAGCCTCTTCTCTACGCTTAATCCCGAGGAAACCAGGATCATAATGGTCATCACTCGAGACCCGCGCAAATGCAGACGCAAGACAATTGGCGATATCTGACACAGAAGAGATCACGGTATTGCGACCTTCAGCTGTGAAACCGGGGAAGGCACGCTCCTCCCCGAGATCTGGCGCACCTTCCGCCACACCTGCTGAGAAGGCGTGGAGCGCGTGATCGACGAAACATAAGCTGCCCACGAAGCACGTCTAGCCTCACGGATGACATACCTGGCACGGGCACGACAACGCTTAAACGCCACAAAGTTGCCAGTAGTCGGGCTGACCGTGAATGCACGCAACGCTCGCCGGCGGGCCTGAATGGCCTGCCCGCAAGCAGGCGTCCACCACGGAACAGGAACCCGCCGCGGCTGTGTGGACGTACGCGGGATAGTAGCATGAGCAGCAGCAAGGACCACATCAGTGAAATGAGTGTAAAGTTCATCCACATCAGAAAAGTCCTCAACCGCACGCTGAAACACAGCAGCCTCAGCAAAGGCTGACCATTCAGCACGCTTAAGCGCCCACCGGGCTGGCCTGGAAGCCACAGAACCCCCTTGTGTTGTGGACAACACAATGGGGAGGTGATCGCTTCCATGCAGATCGGCAGTGACAGCCCAAGTGAAGTGAACTGGGATAGCCAGCGAGCAAAAGGCTAAGTCCACCGCTGACCAATTGCCCGTTGCCAAGTTACAGTGTGTCATGGCTCCATCGTTCAGGATGCAAACGGACCCCCTCCGCATCCACTCCTCAAGGATCCTTCCCTTGTTGTCAGTATTAGGTCCTCTCCACTGGACATGGTGGCTGTTAAAGTCGCCCAGCAAGAGGAACGGGGCAGGAAGCTGTCGAACCAGGTCCTCCAGGTCACCAACCCCAAAGACCTCATCCGGTGGCAAATACAGCGAACAGACAGTAATATCCAATTGGAAAGAAACTCGAACTGCTACCGCCTGAAATCTAGTGTGCAGAGGCACAATGGCATGGGACATTTGAAGACTTCCCTTAGTACATCTTCAACAACCTGTGTGAATCTGTATTTCACCCCATATTCAATCAATTACAAGAAAAAAAAAATGATAATTTTTTTTTTCTTATTTTCTTCTACGTTCCAGTAGGGTGGTCCACAAAAATCGTACAACTCGAATTTTTTTTATTTTATTTTTGCAAACAAAAAGTGGAAATGGGAAAACCTTTTTGGGATCCAAAATCCAATCTTAATTCCGAAGAGGTGGGCCTACTTTTCGGACGTTTATGGAAACAACTTGACGATAGTATAATAAATGGTGAAAATACCTCCTTCAGACATTCCTAAGCTATATTATAAAATATTCCTATACGCTTGCCTTGAACATTGCAGAAGAAAGCCACGAAAACAACGATAAAAGATTGAAATGTATTTTTATTTCGACATTTATGGCAATGTCGTCCTCAGAAAAAAAACATTTTTTAAGTTAAATTCTTTTGAGCCTTAAGGCAGCGGAAGCAATTTAATGCTCGTGTGGCTGAACCGGCTCAATTTTGAACATTACCAGATTTATTTGAGAGAAGAAGAAATATCTGGTATATGGAGGTGCCAACGCGGGGATTCGATCCGGGAAACCTCCGATCATAGTAACGGCCGAAAGATTCGCCAGAATAGTTCCCATAGCCGCTGAAGGAACATGGTAGCCTCTCACGCTGTCCTGGCCGGAAGTCCTGACAGGGACTTTGCCAACGTCCCCAGGCTTTCCAGGGTTCGACTAGACCCGCAACCCTCCAGCAACCAGGCTGAGCGCTCTCACCGCTCGGCCACGATGACATTAGCCACGTTAGATCCAGTGGATCTAGAGTCAAATTCATTATGTGTTGTGTAGGAATAATTAATTTGACCTTTAGAGCCACTGGATCCAGTAGCGTGCACAGACCCCCCCCCTCCCCCGAGGGGGCAGGGGCAACCTTTAGTGAAAGGGCACCGTACGTTTTTTTATGAGGACATTTTTTAAAGATGTGTTTACTCTTTTCTGCCTCTTTCTTAGCCTTTTTAATTTTTTGGGCTGTTATTAGGTCCTCTTACCGGCCAGCAAATATCAGCATAAAGAGGCTATTTTTTTTTTACGAAAAGTGCATTTTGAGAAAAAGGCAGAGGCAATGCCTCCCCCCCCCCTCCGCCCCCCTTTCTGTGCACGCCACTGACTGGATCTAACGTTTGTTAAGACTGTGAAAAATGTAAGTGACATGTACTGCCCTGAAAATGACATCGCCATAGATGTCGGAATATAGGTAAGTTTTAAACTTTTGTTGCTGTGATCCTGACTATTTTCTGCGATATCATAAACTGTATTTTTTTTTACTGTACTTCACCATCAGTATTTTCAGACATGTGTTCGTTCATCACCACAGCGTTCTTAAAGGGGAAATTGTGTGATGTAATACAATTTTTAAGTGGTTTATATTGTCCATGACCCAAGATTTTTGGTTTTATTAGCATCTCTAATGCGTGGCGCGGTGGCAACCCGGACCATTGCACCGTGACTGAGGTTGGCGCTAATGACCTAGCTGTCGACGCGCCATTAAGCCTCAATCCCCGACCTCCAACAAACAACATGTTACTCCCTACGTAGGAATCCTGAAAAAAAGGCGATTTACACCAGAGTTGACAGTGTCATGCTCAAAATACACAAAAAGGAAAACATCAAAACGAAACTTACTGGTAAGCAGACCATGGGGCTTACTCGCCATGTCTAAACTCGTCCCTAAGGACGGAACTTTTGTCACTTGCATCTAAATTGGGTTAAACTTCAACTTGAGACGAAAAAGGAATAAAAATGGCTCCTTACCTGCGAAAAACAAAAATTAAAAGGTGTTAGACCTTGACGACAGCTGTGATATAAGTAAGCAGGTGCGAAGAACGAGCTAGATTGGGCAACCAACACGTGGCGTGTTTTAGAATCACCTAAACTCGATGAAAATAACAGATGCACAACAGCAACGGATGCGTAATGATAATCCTGTAGGGAACAGGAATACTAATTTTGAATAATTTTTTGGCAAAAAAAAATGGAAATGCAAATATCCGACTGCCTTTTACAGGACGCGAGCCGACCGACTTGTAATCATGAAAACTACAAATACAAATACAATGACGTCGTAACATTGACTGGCCCATTTTATAGAAATGTAAATACACAAGCCGCCATTACTTGTGGCGTGCTTGTCAATAAGAGTAGCAGATGTAATCATATATAAATGTAAATGGCATGTTGATTTTGTGTTATGTCTAAAGCAATAACAAACATACTTCGGATTTGACTGGCAGCATTTATATTATTGCAT
>JAHWFP010000084.1:0-13458 GCA_023313725.1 Lithobius niger | reverse complement strand
TATTGTCCAAGAAGAGTAATTGAAACGATTTATTTTAAGTTAGGACCTAATGTACGACAGTTTATCTACATTGCGCACTGTGCTTTTCACTTTTATTTACAGAAGTTCTATTTTGAACTGCTGCAGAAGCCTTTCTAATTAAGATAAATACTGAGGTGTGATTAGGATTAGATTAAAGATGAATATGTATATTTTTCAATACATCTAATTGAAAAGAATAATTTTAATTAGGAGCTAAGCGATGACAGTGTATGTACATTGTAGTGCTGTGGTTTTTGCATCGTGTTACGACAAGCTCTACCTTTCAACAGCTGAAATAGACGTTCTTATTAAGATAAATGATATAGTTAGGCTTAGGTAAACGATAAAGACGTATATTTTCCAGCAATGGTAATTAAAAATATTTATTTTAATTAAGAGCTAACATACGGCAGTTTATCTACACTATCGCATTGTGTTTTTTGTTTCAATTTACCACTAGTACGATCTTTAAAATTGCTACTGGCTTTTCTAATTAAGATATTAAGATATTCAGAAGTCAACCACGAAACGGGTAGTGATGTCACATACTAGCTGTATCAAATACGACAACAACCTGTTCACCAAATGTCATTTATCCTTACTATTTTCAGTAGGCATTTTTCGTGACATTACTTTCTGTCTGTAAATACTGTAGAAAAAAAATTTTCACCTTTGGCTGGGGTTAAGATCGAACCTGGCACTATGAAACAGAAAGCCAGACCTCTACCCACTACACCACGAATGAGAGTTGATGGATGGGCGTTACATGATGATGATAAACAGAATGAGCAGGATTTACGTCAACACAACACATATAGTCGTATCAGAATATAAAAAGCAAAAATACCGAAAAACTAAGGCTGACTTTGCCTCGATGTAAACATATAGTGGAAGCAGGAATTTAGAATAAATAGCAAAGGTCTGATATCTCTGTAATATAAGGTAATAAAAGGGATTATTACAGTTTTACCATTCAAAATAATTAGTGAGGTTATAATTATGTGATAACGTTAGTAGGTCTACTCATAATCCCATTCAAATCCTATAATGGCTAACTTCATGTATACATTTATTATATGCGTGTTTAGATGTGTATTTACAATATAACCTACTAACAATTAATAACAATGAAGAGGGAGGGGTTCGACCGTCGCAAATAATCGTGAAGTATCACAGTATAATCCGACCGTCCCAAATTATTGTGAATAGTATTACAGCATAATGACACACACAATCATGTTGAGTTTATTGTTTTCATGGCATGGGTGTAGCAGTAAGAGATAATTGTAATAGGTCGAATTATGCACTGGACTTATTACTGTGTAAAACAGAGAAGGCTACGTTCCATCAACGTTCCACCAAAGGTTTGCATCTGTATTTATTTATTTCCACCAGTAAATGCAAAATAATCTAATAGTAGCGAGGATGATTCATCTACATAAGCAGGAAAGAGGGAAAAAAACAAGCAGCGAAAATCATACACTAGAAATAACGTATAGTACTGTAAGCCGCATTTATGCAATTACGTTTCGTCAGAGTGACATGTTCTGGATTCAAACTGGCAACCCAATTGGTCCCCCTGATCACTGGAATAGCGCCTTTATCAATATGGCTACCCATTATATGAAAGCAGGGTAATGCATATAAATAAATGAAATAGTACAAAGAATAGAAAACCAAAATAAAATGAAGAAGAAAACGAAAGTTGGGCGAGAATGACCAGTTTCGAACACAACTTACTAGAGGCCTAGCTACGAAATCATCGAAATTAATATTACAGTCGGAGTGCAGTGTGCATTCAACGGCATTTTGATACGGAATACAAAATAAGAGGAAGTAAGAAGGTGTAAAGAGAGAAGTGACGTAATGCAGCTGCATAGCGACACGTGCCAAAGTCCAATACAAATACAGCATTAATAAACGCTTAGCTAGCCTAAAGTGAATACGGCTCGTTGTGAAAGCCACGCACAATGCATTGAATAAATAACTGTGCCATTCAAGCAACCTCAATAGTGTGTGACAGGTACACAATGAGATGATGGATGCGACACCAGTTAAAAATAATATCTACATCATTAACTACGTATGATGTGCGTGCGTGTGTGCGTGTACCTCTCCTCCTCTTGAACCAAGGCACCTACAGAGATGGGAGTAGGACCAAATGAAAGATAATTAAATTGCGCTTCGGTTAGGCCTAATTTCATCGCTGTAACTTGATATTATGACCCTTAAATACGCGAAACAATATTCAAAAATAACGCCAAAGAATTTTTTTTTTACCCTAATGCTGTATCTTCATCACTTCATAGTTTGTTCATGCAAACCTTCTCAAGCGAAGCGAGACGACACCATCGAAGTGAGCGAAGTGGCTAGTAATACAAGAATAAGACAATGCCAAGGTATGTTTCTGTGGCCCACCTCGAACCCGACCAACCAGGTGAGAAATTTAATCTGTAAAATATAAGAAGTATTGACCCACACAAATGGTTTAGTAGCCTGTAGTTCAAACGCACCTGTTTCTTTTTTTCATTTTTTTGTTATATCAACAGAAAATAAGTACCGTTGTTGTTTTATTGTACGAATAAAAAGCAAAACTGGCTGTATCATCATTATTTGACTTGAACACTAGTCTGTTAGTAACGGTATCGCACCCGAAAGAGTTTAGATAGTTTATAAACCAGTCCCGTAACAACACATAGTTAGCATACAGCTTCTTTATTCAAGTAGCAGACTGGGAGATTTCAATGTATAAGTTTTTTATGTGAGCGAAGATTACTGATGAACCTTGCGTGTTAAACGAGTGTGATAGACTGACTATCAAAGTAGAAATAGGGGAAATAGTATCATTTAAGACACATGAATTATCTGCACCAGTAATATTGTCACAAATTCAATTCATGACATTAACGAGAAAAGCACCATTAATAAATAGCTGGTTAAAAAAATTATATTATTACCAATTCCCTACAGAAACTAATTGTAGTTTGTGTTTTTACCATAGTCGTGAAGCTGAGATAAAATATCGTGTTTGTGTGTCATATATTTAAATATGACAAGTACTGACCCAAATAGCAAGTTATACTAAAACAAACCATTTTACATATTTAGTACGAGAGTAAAGTTTAGAGTTCGGGAATGAAGACCCATTTCTAATAGCTTACCTGCGTTACGGACAAATTAACAATCCAGCACGTTTATTTAAATAGGATGATTATTTTAATCGTAGAGGATGGAATAGCTAATAATGTGACGTTATTAAAATGATGTGGTGTGTACACATAACATTGAACTCTTTATCTATTACGAATATTAAGAAATTGTGTGCCTACAGGGTGTTTAAAAAAAACGCTACACGTCGATGTCGAATTTTTCTAAGTCCAACAACCATTACCCGTCACTATACCCCGTATCCTTGACCTCAGTAAAGAAATCAAGAAAGTTATTCCTGACCTCAGGAAAGAAAGTGTGTATTTGCTTTTAAAATAAGAACGCAAAAGGTAATAAAAGCATGTGACAACCCTGGTTGGGGGGGGGGGCGCCCCCCCCCAAAAACAAACAATAAAAGCCCATAATTAGATTTCAAGTAAAAAGAAAAAGAAACATTTATTGGGCTATCAAGCAAAATAGCTAAATAAAGGCTTTTATAGTATTTGGATTCCAAATAAAAACGCAAAAGGAAAAAATGCATGTGGCAACCCTGGTTGGTGGGGGGAAAAGGTGAGGGGGGCAAAACAAACAATAAAAGCCCATAATTAGATTGAAAGTAAAAAGAAAAAGAAACATTTATTGGGCTATCAAGCAAAATAGCTAAAATAAAGGCTTTTACAGTATTTGGATTCCAAATAAAAACGCAAAAGGAACAAACACATGTGGCAACCACATTTGCAGCATTTATTTTTTAATTTCAAATAGAAAGAAACACTAAAGCATTTATTTGGCCTTCAAATAAAATAGCTAAAATAAATGCATTTACACTATTTGGATTTCAAATAACAATTCGCAAAAGGAACGTATCCACAGCTTAGACGAAGATGATCCCGATCGACACATTCAGTTCTGCGAGGAATTCCTAGATTTCAAATAATAATAAAGCAAAAGAAAAAGCAGATGTGGCACTCTGGGGGAGGAGGGAGGGGAGGACTTTGCCACGGTCTCACGTCCCATTGCAGGGCCAGATAGGCTAACCTCTAGAAGGCTGACGTTTGATATTTTGTTTCAAACCAGTTATAACGTAAATTATAATCAGATTGCCAGTTTGGTCCCCTTATCTGGTTGGAGATATTGACCTGATTGAATCTGTTCAGCGTCGATTCACGAAGGGAATTCGTAGACTTAGAGAATTATCCTACAAACAGCGCTTAGAGAGCATTGGTCTTGAATTACTCGAACTTCGAAGAATTACATTCGACCTAATTCTTACGTACAAGATTCTTCATGGACTCACAGTCGTCGATCCCCCTCTCTTTGACCTGGCTACAGGTAAACCACATACTATAGGACATAACAGGAAGATTGTCACTGAGAGGTCCCACCTGGTTTGTCGTAAAAATTTTTTCTTGGCCCGTGTGGTCCGTGTCTGGAATGCCCTTAGCCCACTTACTGTAAACCAGCCCACTGTGCAGGGATTTCGAAGAAAGCTGAGTGCTGATAATATTTTGCCCTTTCTGAGGTGCTCATTGACTTAATTACGTGTTGCTTTATGTCTCTTTTAGGCTCGGTGTCAGTGGTTCACCGCCCTTCCGAAGTCTTACCACTCACAGTGGTGAAAGTACATATTATTATTATTACTATATTAAGTCCATCATTAAAGTTTAGAAACAAAGGAAGATGTTCCAGGTGATGAACCACGAGCGAAGGTACTCGAACTGTCCTCCTCGAGCAATGATACACCCACCACATCTGAGAATATTCTCCTGCATAAGTCAGGAGTAAATGTCTCAAATGCAGCAGTAATAAAAACCTCCAGTGTTGCAATATCCTGGGCTGGTTAAATGTCCCCCAAATGCCGTACTATACCCTGCACACTAAAGTCCATAGAAGTCAGATTGTACAAACGCGCTGGCCATTCCATCGCACCTCTTCTACCAATCCTGCTGTTGGGAAATTGGTCATCACCTGTGTTGCGTAGTGCATTGATGCACCATCTAGTTGGAAAATAATATCTGCGGGACACTTTTCCCGTACAGCTGGCAGAATCCTGTCTTCTAGCAGCTGACGATATACTGCCACCGTTGATTTGTTCCATCAAGGAAGAATGGTCCAATGCCCCCCCCCCCCCCAGCCCATATACCTCCCCAAACATTGATGCCAGGTGACGGCATGAATGCCGCAACAGTGACGTGTGGGTTGTCATCACTGTAAAATATGCAGTTGTGACGATTAACTCTGCCATTCAGATGAAACTTGGCTTCATCGGAGTCTACTATCCGTTCTACATTCTGTGGATCATCTGCAAGGAAATGTAGGAATTCCTCGCAGAACTGAATGCGTCGAACGGGATCATCTTCGTTTAAGGCGTGGACGGTACACCTTCAAGCCTATGCCCTTAATCAGCCTATTAACTGAAGGCAGTGGCACACCCGTTTGCCATTCCAACTGACGCTGGTACGTCGTTGGTTCATCAAGCAATGCGTGGTTGATTTCGGCGGCATTTTCAATCGTTCGTGCCGTTCGTTTATGGCCAGAATGGCCCTTATGTTGATTTTCTACAGAACCTGTGGTTTCAAATTTCTCCACCAAATGTGCTACTGTACACCGGCATGGAGGTGGCTGAAGTAACATAGCCTGCCACTTCACTAAAACGTCGGATATCATATCGTTTTGTTAATACCATCTAATAATATTGATACGTTGGTTTAGGTTCATGCATGTCATGTCGTTATGGAATACAAAAAGAACGAGTGGTATCGAAGGAAGCGAATACAAAACGAACAAACTGTATCGAATGATACGTATCAGGTTGTATGCACCTAACTACTGTCACGTTCAATTGTACGGACCAACCAGTACTACAGTATACTACACATCACACAATAGTGCATGCCCTGTGGACATCAGGTCACATGACTCACAATTTGCGTGCAACGGCAGTACAGCTGAAGGGAAACATGCAGCATTAACCAAGGGTACTAAATCGGTAATTAAACTCAGCCAATTACAGTAAGTACAGTACTATAAACTGGGAATTCTTGTCGGATAACGTTACTAGGCCTTTTGTGCAGCAAGTGGTGTGGCGATTAGATGTGAATACTAGCTAGTTGTTAATTCAGTGTGTACATTGGGCACAGGGCCGTAACCACCACCCGCACATGCGGGGTTTTTGCCTACTGGGCCGAAGAGCACGAAACACGATGAGGCCTTTACTAGTGGACTATAGCGTTGATTTTTGTTTACAAATTCGTCCAAAGTTCAGTTCCAGAGAATCATGTAGCGTGGAAAGGTTAAGGTTTCAAATGAAAAAGCATTCTTTCTAGTTCCTGTAGGACTAAGCGATGTGAAAACGACCTGTTTATGTATAAAACTTACTGTTTGGAAGCAGTTAATGATTACGTTTAAAATTTGTTTGACAGATAACAACAACATTGTAAGCCCAACACGATAAAATGGTTACATTATTTCGAAACGTCAGTTTCAGGAGCACAGTTAAATTGTTGAACAAGTCGTAAAATAAATCGTAATGATTGTTAATTTTAAAAAAGTGATAACAAATTATACTAGTTATGTTAAAAAAACAAGCTTAACGGTAATAAAAAAGAAATACAATTTCAATGAGAACGAAGCGCCCTCTGCCTAGGCCTTTTCCCTAGTTTACGTATGGTTACATTACGCTCGACAGAAAATAGGTGTGTTTCAAATAAAATTCAGTTGCACAGGGATTTGCTTTCATATTTTTTTTTTAATTTGCAACTCCACTCGTAATTTTACTTGCAATTGTCTCTGTGGGTAAATATTTTTTTATTGTGGCGAATAGGATTTTCTTTTCTTTATTTTTTTGTGGAGCTAGGGGGGGGGGTCTCTCTTCGTTTTAATTCTAGTGCGGCAGTACATAAAATTTCCTGGGTACTGTCCTGATTGGGCGATTTGATTTTTACAGGGTATTAGGGATAAGAGGCCGCAGAAGCTACGTTGTACTGTCGCCGTACAAGTGGCTTCTCCCCATCATCCAGGGTTGCCACATGCGTTTTTTTCCTTTTGCATTGTTATTTTGGAATCCAAATACTGTAAAAGCCTTTATTTTAGCTATTTTGCTTGATGGCAAAATAAATGTTTTTTCTTTCTTTTTGCTTGAAATCTAATTATGGGCATTTATGTTTGTTTTGCCCGCCACCCTCGCCGACCAACCCCCACCAACCAGGGCTGTCACATGCTTTTGTTACCTTTTACGTTCTTATTTGAAATGCAAATAAAAGCTTTCTTTCCTGAGGTCAGGAATAACTTTCTTTATTTCTTTACTGAGGTCAGGGATAAGGGTCATAGTGACGGGGAATGGTTGTAGGACTTGGAAAAATTCGACGTGTAGCGTTTTTTTTTTAAACACCCTGTATTAATGACTTACCTGACTTGGTAACTTGCCACTGTCTTCTGTTTGCTGACGACCAAAGTCTACTGCCCTATCAATTTCCAACAAGACTCCATCCTCTTTCAACGTGAACTTAATTCCTTACTGAAGTATGCCAACCTAAATGGACTCTCTTTTAACTATGCTAAATGCGAGGTCCTCACCTTGGGTACAGTAATCCTAAATAAGAAATCTCCCTCAGTTCTATGATTCTCCAATCTGTTCCCGAAATACGTGACCTTGGAATCATTGTTGATTCTCACTTAAAATTTTACTCCCATGCCCTTGCTGCTGCTTCCAAAACGCGACATACTGGTAATTTTCTTCTGAAGTATGTCACTTCAGCTAGTCCTTCCATATTAAAACTAATTGTCATATACTGTGTAAGACCCCATCTTGAATACTGCATCCAAGCAAGGAAACAGTTTTATCAGAAATCTTATCAACTTCTTGAACGTACCTTTCGGCATTTCACCAAACGTTCAGTTTGTCTTTCTGCTCTTCCTTACCACAAAAGGCTGGCATGCCTTGTCTTATTTCCCTCAGTACTCGTTTTGACAGGGATGACTTACTTCTTGTTTTCAAGATTCTCTATGGCTACGATACTGTCTTATCTCATACCTTATTCGCCCTTGCCCACTCTAATATTACTCATGGTCTCAGACTCACACTCTCAAACTGCTGCCTAAATCTATCAAAACTAACATGAGGAAGGGCGTTTTTTTCACAGAGTTGGCAGTCTGTGGAGTGGACTGCCGCAACACGTTGTCAGTGCCTCCAGAGTTGATAACTGTAAGTCTTCTTTTGATAACATATCTCCATTTTAAATTTTATTTGGGCACTAGAGGCCAATCTACCTTTGCCGTCACCCCTTTATTTTAATTTGATTTAGTCACATCTGAGAGTGCACACTTTGGTACGTGGTTTATTTTCTCCCATAACGTAGGAATGTATAACAACGTGTAGGGCTACAAAGTGTAACCCTTTTTTTGTTGTTGAGTGTAAAAGGAATTACTTGTTCGCTCATAACGTCGTTTTGGTATGCTTTGATAATGATTCCACTGGATTTGAAAATTTAGGAATTATAAACGTGTATGGTGACCTTTAAGCTGTCCGACTAATAATTTTACAGCTTGCTACTCTCTTTTATTATTTCCATTATAGAAACAGACTTACTGTTGATTCACTACGAATATCTTGGTTGAGAGCAGCAAATGAAGCGAAGTATTTCATACAGTTACGTGCCTGCAAAAAAAATAGGTGGCTATTGTTATACTCATTGAGTTTATAACTGTCAAACTGTAATATGTGGAAATCTGCATATTTCGAATTGAACATTCGCCTCTAATCTAAGTGTTCCGTCTGTAAGAATGTTAGATTTCTTTAAAGTGGAAAAATTACAAATTTTTGTTAATAGTATATTTATGAATAGCTAGGTCTTACAAAATTATACGAAGTTTATAAAAATGGAAGCTTTCAGAATGACTCGTCTGACGAACGAGACAGCCCAATTTCATTCTACAAAACTTTAAATTTCGAACATGCACATTATTTACTCTGTTTTCAAAACAATCCGAAGGTGGCAGCCGAAGTGTCAGGTAGTCAAGCACAGCCACAATTGCTCCTAACACTTTGCAGTGGTGACCTTGCTAAAATTAAAACGCTTAAGTTTTCTAACATAATACATTATTTACTTTCTTTTCAAAACATCCACTCTACAATGGCTGTAAAATCAGGACGTCAAGTATAGCCACAATAACATATGTCACTCTCCAGTGATCACCTAGCCTAAATTACACTCTTTAATTTACAGCCAGATATGCATATTCTTTCTGCTTTTTTAAAAGATTGCTTGGTACAGGGCATCACGGAACTCTTTTCTAAAATGGAAAATATTACAGATGCTTGAATATTAAAGTGTGTATTGCAAGCATTGCAGATTACTTTTTTGTTAAAGGAGTTTATTCTGGGTCAGGAGGCTTAAATTAAAATTAAATGATATTCTTCACTTGTTTTCTGTGGTTGAAATCCTTTCTTGATCCCGAAGTCTAGCCACAACCTGCCTTGATTGTAACATCAGCAGGTAAGCCAGGCACTCGGCATTTACCATTAAAGTAAAAGTGTCACGAATGGAAATACTGACTGAAAAGAACCTATTACAGTTTTTTTACTATACGGTAGTAACATCATGCAAACGCAGTGCCACATTACGTTATTTCACATTCTTTTAGAGAAGGGTTGAATAGTCATGCAAAACACTCGGGATACCACCCCCCCTCTACTACCCCAACAGTAATCTCGAGAAGTTCGGTTTAAACACAGAATTGCCCATAACTCAACTCACGAATATTCATTACTTAACTCACACAAAAGTAACAACTTACTTTGTCATCCATTACGACAGCATCCTTGCATATTATGGCAATGACGAAAAACGACTTGGCAAAGTTAACAATGAAGAAAGGGATAAAGGAATCCACTGAAACATTAACTACGTCGATTTGGAACAACCTTAAACCAAGTACACATTCTGTTGTATACATGCTGAGCAACACTAAAGGTAATGGCGAAAACACTTCGTTGATGTCATTCAATAACTCGCAATACGTTTCGTGTTTCAAACAAAAAGTGCGTATGCTTGTCCAAGTCAGCGCATTGGTCTGCAAATTATTTTTTAAATCTTTGTTGAGTGCTGGGAATATATTTGTCATCATATTACATAGAAAACCGAACAACGTGGCGCTGAAAATTAATACAATTGAGGTGAAATAGAAGGAAGTTAATTTAAGAACACTAAAGAGTGTAATAGTCTACGTGATGTATTAGTTACATATGTCCTAAAATAAGATTTTATCATCTGAGAAGCCGTTGCTTCATATGCAATTATAGTGGACAAAAATGTGGAAATAGACACTAGACCAACAATAGCATGAATTGCAACTAACTGAAGAACAAATTGTCGGAACAGTTTCTTCCCTAATAAGTCATCATATAGGGAATGCATTTGTAAGACTGAATGTAAAACTTGTGCTATTTGTTGAGATTTACGAAAGAGTAGCCATGTAATGCACAAATAAGCGACGGAATGCATCAGCATCATTCCTGTGGCAGAAACTCTTTTTACGAAAGTTGCTGACTCTACTACTGAGTACACTGAGGTTCAACATAATACGTCTGCGTAGCAATGTGGAACATTAGTAGAGACCAAAATCTGAAACGTATTCCGAATCCATTTTTCTTTTCTGCTGTTTCAGCTAATGGGTCAATGTTGTATTCATAAACTGAACATATAAGTGTTATCCATTTTGTTTGCTGGAGCGAGCGAGCGAATCGTAGCCTATAACGGACACCAAATTGCAAAATGTTGGTTGGTTGGTTGGTCCGTTGGTTGTACATTTTTAGTCTGGGTGGAGCCCAAACGAAAGATCAGATTGGAATGAAATTTTGTACAACGCTTGATACCTCAAACAGTATTGTTGAGCCAAAATTTGACGTAAATCGAATAATTATTACGGGAGAAATAGCAAATTTTCTAATTTATTTCTAACACTCACCATTGCAAATTTGGAATCGTGAATAGTTAAGGAATTCCGACGACACATACAACTTGCTGGTGGTAGTCAAGTGAATTTAAAAAAACAGGGAGATTTAAATTTTCGTTTTTTTCTTTGTAGCTGGTAACCTTTTTCGACGTAATTCAATGAAATAACAACATTTGACCCTTGCATTCAACCACTACAGGAAGAAACGTAAACATAACAAACAAAAGGATTTCGGTACGATGCACCTTAGCATCATTTGAAAAAAAACGAATGCTTGGAGGGATTACCTTCAGCATGGTAACGAAGCTGATATTTACACTAGCGATGGGAATCCCGAATATGAAACCGAAATCGTCGTATCACGGCGAAGCTATACATATAAAACGAACTAAACATCGGACGACGTATTTAAACGTAGCACGAAACAACAATAAGTCTGCATCTAATAGTTTTTAAAATATCCCTCGTTGCCACGGCAACGTGTGGACTCGAACCGTGGTGCATTAATGAATAGGCTTAATCTCAAACGCAACAGCTACTTACGAAATAAAAATGACGACTAAATATTAGGCCTAAAAGTTACAAATTAGGCTAAAGGCTAAAGTAAGTCCTAGAGCTAACACTTTTGTACCTACAGTATTGTGATCGTTACTGATGGATTATAATGTGGTTTTAAAATCGCTGTCGCCGTGCGTGATAGAGGTGTGCGCACCAATATTTTCGTTGGTGGCGTTGTTAAGACTACTGTAAGACCAGCGGCAGCATTGCCAACCTGCTGAATTTTTTATTTATTGTTAAAATCTATCGCTCAGATGATTGTTTGGCTTACAGTTAAATGCTTTGTTATTAACATTTTGTAATATACGGAAGGCACTTTGCGCGGCAGTAATTATTGTTGTAAACAATGTCAGAATTATTAGCGGCGGCAGCCGAAACAGCCATCACAAACGTCCTTTTATCACACGACTGAAAGCCGAAGGCTCGAGTCAAATTAATACAGAAGCAAACCTATTTACGTTGCCTTTTGGACTTATATGACAAACTGCCTGAGTGGGGAATCGAACCCACGACCTTTGGAAGAGACCTCGGTCTCTGGTTCCAAAGGTGGTGGTTCGATTCCGTGCTCAGGCAGTCTGACATATAAATCCAAAAGGCAACGTAAATAGGTTTGCATCTGTATTAATTTAATTGTCAGATGTGGAAAGAAGCTAAACAGACACTAAATGATAGAGCAAACGAAAGCCTATTAATATAATATTAATAAATTATAAATAAGATAGCTTTGGCCTATTTGAAAATAAAGCTAAAATAAGACAAAGGCCTGCAAATAACAACAGTGCGTCACACCAAAAGGCAAATAGCCCAAACTTAGCCGAATGAGCATTTCTCCTAGAGTTTTAAGGAGCATTAACACATATGGTACAGTCATTAAAAGAAACACTAAATATAAATTTGAAATAAAGGTTTGTTCGCTCCGCCTACAATAGGCCCAAAGCCTGTTTCCTAATATATTTAAGTAGAACACTGATGGTTGATTCATGACGATGCTGGCTTGTTCTTTTGAACGTTGATAATAGCCGTTCAGTCTGGCTGGGCGAAAATGAGTGCACCCAGGCAATGTACTTGGCTCAGGCTCCTTTGTACTTGGCTTCGGCTGTCTGACATCATCACCATATTTAGTGCGTAGAAGATTACGGGTTGCACTGCTGGTGTTTACGACAACGGGTTCTTCGTTCAAGGACATATTCGAGGTGCCTTTCAGTTGTGCAGCACACACTGTAGTTCGTGTTTGTCAGCTTATGTGCTTGTCTTTCTGAAGCTGTTATCTTTGGATTAACGACAAGCTGTGTGCCTATATAATTAGCAATATTTCAGACGTAACTCTATCGATTTTTTTTTATTTACATTGACCATCATACATGATAACACAGGGTGAGATAAATTGGTAAATTGCTTCCTGAAACAATTTCCTTATCACCAGTGTAAAAATTGGTCTGGTGAGCAAATAAACAACAGCAGGGAGTGTAGATAATTTCGTAATATTACTTGTCACTACGCATTGGCCATCTTCGTACCATAATCATCATATACACGTTAAAGTACAGAAATGATTTCCGATTTCATCAGAGTTTCACATTTACATATTGAAGCTAAAAACACGATTAGGTGAAAATTAACCATCACTTGGACAATACCAAGTTTCTTGCTGAAATTCGTGTTGAGTTCAACAAAATTGAAACCTGCGTTGAAAAGAAAGCTCCTACTTCACGACATAGACTAGACATGAGGGAAGTTTGATTTAGAAAGTTAAGCATTAATAGTAATAATAACAACACA
>JAHWFP010000083.1:38260-50255 GCA_023313725.1 Lithobius niger | reverse complement strand
CCCCCGGTCCTTGCCAGACCCGTTGCTATCGAACAAATATTATTATTTTTATTATTATATTACTGTTATTATTGTATTATTAAAGTCCTTAGTTGTTACAGTTTTCTTTTTCCCATAACGTTTGCAATAATTAACAGATTGACGTGGTCTGCAACACTCCGGTAAAAATACAGAGACGTGATGACCTTGAACGTACAATATTAGAGCCAATCAAACTCTCACGTGGAAACCCCCTAATAACTCATAAGCTAACCCGAGTTTAATTTCAACTGGAGGTGTTACAAGGAAACTGTGGGTCCTGGTCCATTATTTCTGTTACACCCCTTGTTACCCCCTTCAGAACACCAATGAGTACAGTTGACCAGTTTCTAAGTTCAGCGTGAGTCTGCAGCCAGGGGTTGGTTCTTCCATCCTCGGTGGTCTAGTTGGTAGAGCACCCGGCTACTCACTGGTTGCTCCCGAGGCTGCTCAAATTAGTGTGTTTTGTATTCTCAGAATGCCAGTCTCACACGCTAACTGAGTGCTTCGTGAATGTCCCGTCTTGGACTCTTTATCTGACATTTTATCACTGGTTGCAAATAGGTGAATTGAAATAAAAGTTGCAGGGGATCTTAGCGGATTTTAACAAGGAAAAAAGTCGGAAATAAAGAAGTTTTAACACCAAAAATAAGAAGAAATTTTTTGGTAGAAAGCAGCTAAAATTAAGGAATTTTGAAGTAACTTTTTTTTAAATTAATAAAGCTAGTAGTAAAGCTAGTATTAAACTATGGTAATGAACGAAATTTTCACTAAAAATTCTGTCGAGGCAAAATTTTCCAATTACATATTTTTGAAGAATAAATTTAAAAAAATAAAACAAATTGCAGGTCCACATCAATTTATTAGAAGCTGGGAACGAATTTGAACAAGGAAAAAGGTTGGAAAATAAGGAATGTTTAAAAAAAAAAGTAGGAACTCTAGACAACCTTGCAGTTGATGGAACATGGCTTTTGTATGCGAAATATTAACAACCGAACATCATACGCTATAAGCAAAGTTTCGGATCTAAAGGTGAAAGCAAAGAGAAGTAAACAATTGATTGTTTCGAGCAAGTCATTGTTCTGTATTGTTGTAAACCAAAAAGTAGCTAAAATTTGACAAATGATTAAGTCAAGCAAAGAAAAAGCGGATAGGTAGGGAAAGAAGGTACAGAGAGAGGGAGGGAGGGGAGGAAAAAGGAGGGGCAGTATTTAATTCATGTACCCATCCAAATTCAAGTACGTGAAAGCAAAGGGGGAAGGGGAGGGACGGAGGTAGGATGACGGGGAGGAATAGAAGATGGTTATGGAAGGAAAGGGGGAGTTTTAAAGGAGACAAATTACCCGTTTCAATGAACGTACAAGCAACACCGAGAGAAAACTGGGAAACAACCAGGGGCGAAACAAAACCATGAATCAATAAGAAGGAAAAATACCAGTCAAACCAAGCATTGAACAAAAACCGCTAACAAAACCCGAGTGAAGTCGGCTACGACTGCTAATGAATTATAGTGCAGTCCACCAGAGTACAAAGAGCTTTGTGAGGGTTCTTTGGCAACCCGAAAATAGTGAGAAAATCACTACCGAGTCGACAACTCCCTGGCTACCACGCAAAGTTAACATACATCGAATCGTGCCTCTGGTTAGTGCACATGGGAGTCTAAAAACGAAACCTAAGGTTTACCTACTAAGGAAACCTACTTACTGTTTTTCAAGGGCTTCATCTACCACTTGTGTACCTGCACTCTATCCTTGTGAATAGAACTCACTAGTCCTTGGTAAGGGCGCATTTGCGCAACAAATGCCTTTGCATTTTCGTAGCTAGAATTTAATCTCGATGGCAGACGTGCCATTGCCATGGTAACAACACTACCTAGATTAGCTAAATCCGAATTCGTTTGAGTAAGTGCTTGCAGTCATAATCCGTGACAATAAGATAAAGAACTCTTCCTGGCGAAACGATTTTCCCATGCAGTCGTTTCTGAACTCGCTTATTGACTGTGTTCGTTTTAGTCAGCAGAGTTAAAACCGACGCCATGTTGGAATTTCAGGTGATTTCTAGCTTCTAACTGCAAGAAAGCGAAGGCAAGTCGTTGCGCAAATGCGCCCTAATCCTCACTTTTCCCATGCTAGTACTCAGTTGTCCTCGCAAGTAGTAACGTTTCCTCAACAAGTACTCACCGTGCCATATTTCATGATATTAGTTTGTTCATCCATGTAATCGTAGAATTGAAAGGTCTTTGACCGAACCATCTGGAAAAGGACAAAATCGGATCATTTCTATTAGTTTCGAGCCTTTCCTTCCATCATGTTTGATTTTCAGCTTAGCCTAAGAAAACAGATGTTGTTGTACGTCTGCTGCCAGAATTGATATTCCAATCGAGTGAATTTCACTTTGTGGAAATAGTAAAATATTAACCAGTGTTTAAAAGACAGCACTGTTATCACCTAATTTTTAATGACCTAATAGTACCTTCGTTTTTTGTTCTTAAAGTTCAGTGAGTAAATTCTGTTATTCTCACAATTTTTTATTTCATTCTGTAAGGAATACTAATTTTAATGATTTAGGTTTGTGTGTTTGTCACTGCTTTCTGCCTCAGAATTACCCATTAGCCTTAATATACACTCATGCATCGTGCAAGTGGAGGTTACAAACACCATCGTTCACTTGTCAAGAGTAATGCAGGTGCAAAAGCCATTAGTATCTAAACATCTTAAATAAATACGACCCTATTGTGTGCGCGGTGTATCTTGAGTCCTGCAAGTATTTTGTGAGCGGCTACGTCTTCCTGGATGGGGTGGCTTTAATCGATGGCCGCCGTTGTTCTTGTAACCATCTTGGACATGTCAACAAGGCACTCTGCTACTGAAAACGTACAATTATCTGTGTTCGTTTTGCGGAGAACTCAAGACAGGCCGCAGACACTACAAATAGTGTTGCAGGTTCGACTGTTCGGTGCTGGCGAAGTTCACTGAACTCAAGTTAAATCTTGTAGGACAAATTCCCTCAGTCATTGAAATGTTGGGAAGTTCTTCAGATGTGAAACGGGACGTACGATTGCCTGCAGTACAGTATGAACTGTGTTGCCTTTCGAGTTTGCAACCTTAGGTGTAACAGATAATGAGAAAATTGTGTTGCAACCATTCTCAGAATTATCGGTGGTGTTCGTTATTTGTTGCATAATTTGTGTCCTCAGCTGCAAAATCTGTACCAACAGTATATGTACAACGGTGTATGCAAATGCTCCGACGATGTAGTCTCTAGAATGTAGAAAGTTGGCGGGCTCTTTGTTAAAGGGATAAACCTCCCAGCGCCATTTTTCTCGATCCTCCACATCAAGTACGGCCCGAAAGATCTATTTCCTTACCGTTAGTCTTTCCCTTGCTAAAAATCCTTTTTAAAATGTGGCGTCTACGAGATTTTGTGTTGAATATAATGGAACTTTATTTACTAACGACCCGTCACTAAATGATGCATCGCGTGCCTACAATGACCTTGGAAGTTTTATCTGTGTGTGCGCAGTATTAATTTTAATCGTTTGCTAGTAATTACTATGAGATCAAAAATCTAGAAGGCTAATGCAGAAAAAATTAAAATTAATTGAAGCAAGCAGTCCGCATCAAAGACTGTCCTTGTGAGGAAACAAGGACAGTCTATGATGCGGACTGCTTGCTTCATTTACCCTTTACCTTGTGATTTCTTTCTTTATTTAAAATTAATTATTCCAATAGATCGCCGAAGCAAAATTATAAGACACTAGCCTAGAAAATTATAAATTGTGATTTTAAAATATGAGAATCATTCCGGTTTGTGACGACACAATCAATGGGTTCACGCTGGCTGGACTATTAGGCGCAATGCCAATTGAGACAGTAGCTACGTTTTCGTTGCGAGGAACGAAGCTACCGTCTCAGTTGACCTTAGCTGTGGTAAATACGCGGATGTCATCGTCGCGTGGGTGTTGTGAGGCAGGCGGAGGGTTATAAGGCAGGCGGGCTCTTTGTTAAGTGAAAATTCCCTCTGCGTAACCAAGGAAGGGGCGCCAACAGTTTCAGCAATTTCGTGAGACTGTTTCATCTAGTGTAGCCCACTTTTGTATATTTCTGAAACTGCACTTCAACAATCATGGGAAAAGTTGAGAGTAAAAACCATATAGGGGCAAGGGCAGCTGTTAATTAAAATTCGTACGGTACGTTTGTATATGCCTCCATGGTTGCTCAGAGCGAATTTTCACTATTGATAAAGTATGTTGTGTCCGATAAAAATCCATTTGTTTGCATGAAGCCTATTGCTGGCGCTTCTTCCTTGGTTATTCAAAGGGAATTTTCGCTATTGATGAAGTCTGTTGTGTCCGATAAAAATCCGTGTGTTTGCATGAAAGCCTATTGCTGGCTTCCTCCTTGGTTACTCGGAGGGAATTTTCACTCTTGATAAATCTATGTGTCCGATTAAAATCCGTTTGTTAGCATGAAACCTATTGATGGTGCTTTCTCCTTGTTTACGCAGAGGAAATGTTCACTACTGATGAAGTCTGTAATTACGATTAATATCGTTTGTTTGTCTGTAACCTACAGGCTATTGATGGCATTTCCTCCTTAGTTATTTAGAGTGAGTAAATTTTAGCTATTTGTAGAAGTCTTTGTATGTGATGGCTTCTTGGTCTTGTTTTAGTGACCTTATACTCGCTAGTGTTGAAACCTGGGCCTTATTAACCCGTGTTGGGGCCCCGAGGCAGACCTTTCAAGATGGTCCCCTCACACAGACGTGGGCCCCTTGCCTAAATACAGGGAGCACTCATCATAACATGGGGCCCCTCACCTGATGTGGAACGCTGTTACCCTCTCGCCCCTTTGCCCTGATATAGGGGCCCCTCATCCCTTACCCTGGTACGGGCCCCTCATCCCAATATGAGGTGGCTTCACCTTGATATTGGGGCCTCTCACCCATTACCCTGGTACGGGGTCCGTCATCATAACATGAGTTCTCCTCACCCTGATACGAGGTATGGGGCTAAGTTACTCTGATATAGTGCCCCTTCACCCCAATTTGAGGCCCACGTGGCAAGGCCATTTGCCCATGGCACGATCTTGTGAATGCCACAAACGAGAAGCTATAGATGCAATAATGTGCAACTTTCCACGATGCCATGAGGAACAATAAACTGCAGTGAGTGTAAAAAAAAAAATAAACCCTTTCTTAATATTAAAATTGCTACAATGCATTAGTGGAACAGTCGTCATAATGAAAAGGATAAAAAATATATTTTGCATAATGAGAAGTGCATTGTTGGGGGCCCCGTTTGGGCCTCAGACTTCCGTGGGGCCCCGAGGCAACTGCCTCGACTGCCTCGTGTGTAATAAGCCACTGGTTGAAACCGTAGGGTGCCTTCTGTGAGGAACCTCTCAGCATATCAGCATAATCTAATAGCAACACTCAGAATTCCTTCTCTTGCCCCGCAGCAAAACACCATGTCAATAATTTCAGCAACAAGATGTTTTGCCATTGTTAAAGATGTGCTTTTTGCCCTGGCTCTACGTTCTAGTTCGTCCCAGGTGCATATCTAAGATTAAGGTTAAGTTTCCCAGAGACATAGTCAAATTTGCATAGGCTTTATAAGGGGTATATTTGCATAGGGATAAGGTCAACAGCAACAGTTACAGTTAGGTTTACGACTAACTTATGGAATGCGTTTTACGTTGATTAGTTGAGAGACTGACCATAAAGATTACGGTAGCTGGTTCAATACGATGTTAGTTATAATAATGGTCCACGTGGACGGAGTTACAATGCCTTTGCATGTATACACATCACGTTTCCTGTTTCATTTTATTTCTACCAGCTCTCCACATGCCGTGGTCACCACGTGGAAGACTTCACTGCTCAATACATCCTGCAGGCAGAAAAGCCATTAGTTACGACTTGTTTTCGCCGTATCTAACAATTTCCGTAAAGGTTCGATTTCCATTCTGCTTAGACACGAGTGGACGTCCTCTCCACTTCCGTGGTTGGAACCACTGCTTCTCTCCATTCCCTGTGGTAGCACTTTTGATTTCAATGATCGTGTCAAAGTTAGTCCTGAGACAAGCAGTCATATGGAGGGTGGCCACTTTGTGCGTACCACTAAGATAAGGGAAGTTTTTACTGCTATTTTGCATCGCCTGTAATTCCTAAAATTCTACTCAGAATTCCAATCCGTTTTTTTTTTTTGGCATTGGGATTGGCTTATGGTTCTCTACGACTTTCCAATTTACACTGCTATTGTACGATGTGTTGTTCTACGTTAGCCCACCGACTAACACTTTTTAGTTAAAATACAAATCTGAACTTGTTAATGTAATGTAATGTAATGTAATTTCGACATATTCAAAATTACAGATTCTTTTTTCTGAGCAACTGTATCACAAAGGATTTTTTGGCCACAATACATGTTTTTTTAATACCACGGATGAAAAACTAGATATTACGTATTTTTAAAAACTTTTTTGTTGAAATTAATACAACAGTGAAATTCGTTAGTTATTAAAAGGACATTCCTCCCAGCCCCATTTTTCTCGATCCTCCCGCATCAAGTACGACCCCAAAGTTTTATTTACTTACCGCTAGTCAATCCCTAGCTAAAAATCCGTTTTAAAATGTGGTGTTTACGAGATTTTCTGTTGCATATTGGCAACTTGATTTACTGCGTCCCGCACGTATATGATCCTTTGCGCGCCGACAATAACCATGACGTTTCATTATTTCCGGTTGTGATGACACAGTTTTTGCGTCAATGCTGTCACGTCAATTCGCTACTAGGCCAGACGACGTTCAGCGTCGTTCACGTGATCACGAGAAGACGAGGGCGGAAGTAACCTATTACTACGCCGAATCTCGCGACGGCAGCGGGCGAACACTTGACCGTGCGTGGCTGTTATAAGGCAGGCCGGATGTTGCTTTAAGTTGTTCGACCGCTACGGAGTAAAACGTGTAGTTCAATGGACTCAATTCAATCTAATATAAAGTATCATTAGATCCAAACACAAGTTCCACCAGAAATTATTAGCTAGGCGAAGATCAACTTAACCATGCGCAATGGCTGTTTGCCGTGACGTCACCATGAGTTAGCCAATGACGAACGAGAACAACGGCTGTTTGGCCGTCTGATTGGACTAGCCCAGTCACGTGATATGCACGTCACAGTAAACAGCCATGGCACGTGGTATAGTACTGAACTCGGGCTAGGTGGGTTAATAAAAGTAACTTACTTGTCCATATTGTAAAAATACATCAACAGAGGGACCTGATGAACAATGGACCCCGTAAAGTGGAGTTCTGGTCTGAAAATAAACAAACGAATGCATTAGTTTCTTTGACAGAAGAACGCCCACAAACACAACCTTTGTATTGTATGATGAAAACTTGACTCATTTTTTTTTGTGGGGGCGGGGGGGGGTGTGTGGAAGGGGCGGAGATGCTCTCGCGGAGACTAGAATTTATCACAACGCACTTGCAGGACGAGGTGAGGTCTCCCATGATTTGCTGTTTTGTCAGTAACTCTGGGTTCATTATTTTAAAAAAATTGTAAAATGTTTGATTGTATTTCAATATGCTCTGCTTTGGCATTACCAGTTTTGTGTTATTTATTATTTGTAAAGATGCTTGACTGCTAATTCGTATGTACTTGATAACGGGGTCCTATTTATCCCCGAAATATCGTCTGTTGAATTTTTGTGTACATCTGGCTTTCTTTTATTTTAAAATACGAGGGCACGTTCGCATCGAATCCTATGACCGACCAAATTACGGGTAAATTGCTTTTTATTCTCTTTTGCTGTGGAAAAAAAGTTATACGATATCTGATAATACGAAATAATATAATGGCGTCATTCTCTACCAAAGCACGGCTATTCTGAACGCTGACTAAAACTCGTACTTGACTTTAAATGACGTCACTCCTATTTAGTGCCATTCACCAGCCGATTTCTTCCAAATGTATGCAAAAGAAGTTCTAGTGGTGAATGGCACTAAATAGGTGTGACGTCATTTCAAGTCAAGTACGAGTTTTAGTCAGTGTTCAGAATACGGGCCTTAGGTGCAAGGCGCAGAAGCCAAACGGCAGTCTCGCGCTTTTGGAGGAAACTTGAATAGGAAGCACTATTGTGGTAACACGTCAAAATACCAACCTTCAAAATACTACTTTTTTTTTATTACACATATATCCGTTACTTAAAGCAACATACTGCCTGTATTATAACCTTCCGCCTGCCTTATAACAGCTACGCGCCGATCACATCCGCGCATTTACCATAGTCAAGGTCAACTGAGACAGTAGCTTCGTTCCTTGCAGCGAAAAACGAAGCTACTATCTCAGTTGGCAATGCGTGTACGCATTAATTGTGTCGTCACAAGCCGGAAATGATTCTCGTATTTGAAAATCACAATTTTAATTTTCTAGACTCGTGTCTTATAATTTTGCTTTGGCGATCTATTGGAATAATTAATTTTAATTTTTATCGCATTAATCTTTTAGATTTTTGATCTCATGGTAATTATTAGCAAATTAATACATGCACACACAGATGAAACACCATGGTTATTGTAAGCGCGCAAAGCATCATAT
The DNA here is from genome assembly GCA_023313725.1 of Lithobius niger. Classification (NCBI taxonomy): domain Eukaryota; kingdom Metazoa; phylum Arthropoda; class Chilopoda; order Lithobiomorpha; family Lithobiidae; genus Lithobius; species Lithobius niger. The sequence goes on along the minus strand of JAHWFP010000083.1, from coordinate 41,638 downwards.
TTGTTCGGGACGAACGTAAATAAAGTTCCCCTATATTCACAGAAAATCTCCTAGACGCCACATATTAAAACGGAAGTTTACCAAGGGATTGACTAACGGTAAGGAAATAGACCTTTGGGGGCCGTACTTGATGTGGAGGATCGAGAAAAGGCCCTTAATCTATGCACTGGAAACGAATAGTTTTGCAGAAAATTACAGGTAAATTGCTTTTTATTCTCCTTCGTTATAGACGAAGGGCAAATCGACCATGCTTTGCTGTGCTTAACTGAGGAAGTATAGGGGTGAATGGATTTGTCTCTAATGCCGGTATACGCTAGTAAGTTAGCGCGCAAAAGGAAAATGTCACTGAACGCATTCCTGCGCCTGGAAAAGATGGCTTTATCTTGAAAACAATTTATATTCACGAATCTACAGAAATACCTTCAGATGCAAGAACACTCGCATACGCTTTAGTGGCTGTACTAAAATTGTTGACCCTTACCTTAGATTTTTGCACTCACATTTGCCCTCTCACACTCACACTTGAGTGGATTTCTGGTATACGGCTGTTATATTTCAATGAGATGAGGTGAGCAGGATTTGAAATGACAAGCTATAGTTATCTCAGACGTCTGCTGGGTTTTGGTAATATTTATTACGGTTTTGGAGAAATGGTTCAGATGTCATCAGGCCTTATAGTTATTTACCCTTAGTTATTTTTATAGTGGATTATTTTAGCTGTTGTGCTGTTGTGTTTCTGTTATTGCTTAAGGTGTACAGAGAACACAGATACCTTATTGTAATAGTACGGGTTGTAGCCAGATAACGTTGGCAACATCGACGAGCACCAATATTCGTCAGATCGGCAAAAATGGTTTATAACTTCTGAAACCAAGGGTGAAGACTGGTAGACAACATGTAAACCGATGAATTCTGCACCTACCTACAATGCAAAAGAAAAAAGATGGGAAGAGAGTGATTATAGTGATTGAATTACCATAGTCGTTTATAAATGAATACAGATGCAAATCTGTATTCCGTTGCCTTTTGGACTAAAATGTCAGTGCAACTGAGTAGTATAAGGCTTCGGCCTTAGTTTCAACGGTTCATTTCCCATTTAGGCGGTTTGACGTTTAAGTCCAAAAAGCAATAGGAATAGGTTTGCATATTTATTCATTTTTTACTAATCGAACCCATTTGACTTTCCACCTTGTTTATAGAGCAGTGAACGTCATATTATTATATATAACTATGCTGGAGCCAGTAACTGGGCTAGCTGCAAGGGGCACTTGTGGGGGGAAAAAAGGCCATCTTACTGAAGCCAATGCTGTTAGAGCGGTCTTCTTAGACCTAAAACGCACTTTTTTGTCGATTTGTTGGTAATTGCTGAAAAATTTGTAGCAAGTGGAATCTTTTCTTTTCCGATTACAACACTGCAGGATAAGGGATTGGAGAAAATAACGTTTTTTTAAGACTAAGAAATCCACTCTCAAAGCACTGCATTGAATAGAAGCGCCATTGTTTTTCCCTCCATTTTAATCTAGTGCCCCTTGTGCAGATGCAAGCCTCGTAACCACTATGGCGTCATTGTCACTGCTCTGTTCCTGGTTTCACGCATTTTTTTGTGTTCCTTTTGGTACACTTGGGGTGAACGGCGGTAAGAAGCGACCCTCCAGTGGCTATTGGGAAGTGTTTGGGTTATAAGCGAGTCTGTGCATGTGAGCGATTCCGCTAAAAATAAAAAATAAAAAATAAAAACAGAAAATGAAAAAAGAAGGCCGTGTCAGTATGGCTGAGCGGTAGGGCTTTGGTCTTTGGCCTCAAAGGTCGAAAGTTCAACTTCCATGCAGGCTGTCTGACATTTAAGTCCAAAAGGCAACGAAAATAGGTTTGCATCTTCATTTATTTACCACTAATCAAGCCAATTTGGTTTTCCGTCGTGTTTATAATAATTGTTTACAAAATTGGAACAAATCGTTAGGTATTTCAGGCTGAAGATGAAATTCTACTACTTTTTCCAGACGATGACATGCTAAACTGCAGATGAAGAATGCTAACGTATAGTATTAAGAGCTTTAAAATGCTCCTTTGTTTTCCCACCACTTGTCAGAAAGTGGTCTGGGAGAGAAGCTACGGGTTTCGCTTCCTGGTTCCAGGTCAGTTAAGTTAACGTCGCCAGAATATTATTTTACCAGAACAATACTGAAAGATATTAAGTTCCCAACAAACACGAGAAATGGCGTGGAGGTGAGAGGCAAGACCCACAGTTTTTTTTTTCAAATTCGTACCTCCGTCAGTCTTGGCTTATGAAACAAAACTCCTTCCTCGGTTCAAGTTCGTTTAAATCTGTTGCTTGCAAACTGATACGTGTTGACATTTTTCGCTCATATTTATTAAATAAAAACCTAAACAGTTAGGTTACGTTTTCCGCAAACTTAAAAACGATCACTCGTTCGGCAACTGGCTGCGTGATGGCGGGACTGAGAACAAGTAGTAGAATATAAGGTATAGTGGTATAACATGGGGTGGTAGAACGGGTGGGAGAACATGGGGTAGTAGAACGAGTGGTAGAACATGGGGTAGTAGAACGAGTTGTAGAACACGGAGTAGTGGTAGAACATGGGGTGATAGAATAAGTGGTAGCACATGGGTTAGCACAATGAGTGGTAGAAATGGGCTGTGATAGAACATGGGGTGGTAGAACGAATGGTTGAGCATGGGGTAGTAGAACGAGTGGTAGAACATGGGGTAGTAGAACAAGTGGTAGAACATGGGGTAATCCAAAACATGGGGTGGTAGAATGATTGGTAGAACATGGGTTGGTAGAATGATTGGTAGAACATGGGCTAACACAACGACTGGTAGAACATGGGTTGTGATGGAACATGGGGTTGTAGAACGAGTGGTAGAACATGGGGTAATAGAAGGAGTGGTAGAATATGGGGCAGTAGAACGAGTGGCAGAACATGGGGCAGTAGAACGAGTGGTAGAACATGGGGTAATGCAAAACATTGGGTAGTAGAACGAGTGGTAGAACATGGAGTAGTGGTAGAACATGGGGTGGTAGAATGAGTGGTAGAACATGGAGTAATAGAACGAGTGGTAGAATATGGGGCAGTAGAACGAGTGGCAGAACATGGAGCAGTAGAACGAGTGGTAGAACATGGGGTAAGGCAAAACATTGGGTAGTAGAACGAGTGGTAGAACATGGAGTAGTGGTAGAACATGGGATGGTAGAATGAGTGGTAGAATATGGGGTAATAGAACGAGTGGTAGAATATGGGGTAGTAGAACAAGTGGTAGAACATGGGGTAATCCAAAACATGGGGTGGTAGAATGAGTGGTAGAACATGGGGTGGTAGAATGATTGGTAGAACATGGGCTAACACAACGACTGGT
>JAHWFP010000083.1:15391-32091 GCA_023313725.1 Lithobius niger | reverse complement strand
CATTCTCGCAGCTAGAATTAATCACGATGGCAAAGTTGTCGTTGCCATGGTAACAACGCTACCTGGATTAGTTAAATCCGACATCGTTTGAATATATACTTGCAGTCTTATAATCCGTTGCAATATTATAAAGAATTCCTCATGATGAACTAATTTTCCAGACGCTTCAGAACTCACGTTATTGGCTGTTTACGTTGTGAGGCGGCAGACATAAAACCGCCGCCATGTTGGAATTTCGGGTGATTTCTAGCGTCTAGCTGCAAGATTGCAAAGGCGAGTGGTTGCGTAAACGTGCCCTAACCTATTCGAACTAGGTAATAGCGTGAGTTGATAAAGAGGTCGCACGAAACTTATAAACTCCTGCTAATAGCTAAATTTCCAGCATTTTTCTCGAACTGTATCTTCTGACGATATTCTGTTGTTTGTGTGTTGTCATCAAAAAGGACGAACGCAGGCATCAGCCCACAGCGGCCCAGCTTACCCCAAACTTATTTAACCAATTTTTACTTTTGAACTGTTTATGGATATACTTATCATTACGGAATCTCCGCAGCTCTTTAATTTTCGGTACCTTTAATTTTCGTAAATGATACTTTCGTTTTGCTGCCCCCCCCCCCCCTTCCCTCCCCAATTTTTAAAATTTGTACTTTTTTTTATAATGAAAAATTTTATTTGGGGGGGGGAGGGAGGGGCAGATGGGATGTCCCACCCCCCTCCTTTCCCCCTCCCACAAAAATCAATAAATTGTTCACCGTGACAGCATGCTCAAACCCTTGTGTCTTTAATCACCAATAACTTTAATAGCAATAAATAGTAAACCTGCATGTCCAATAACGCAGTTACTATATACCGTCCTCGACTTCACACCATGTTTACTGAGGAATTGATTTTCCTAGGACGGGCATGGCGGCGAATCGCGTGTGCTGAAGCCTAGCGAGGGGGTTGCCGTTCCTATCGCTATTTCTTCATGGCACAGCTCATAAAGGGCGATAAAAAATGTGGTCATCGTGGCTGAGTGGTGAGAGAGCTCAGCCTGGTTGCCTGGAGGTTTGCGGATCTGGTCTGCCATGCTCCCTCAGCGGCTATGGGCACTATTCTGACCAATTCTGGAGAGTCTTTCGGGATGATTGGAGGTTTCCCGGATCGAGTCCCCGGGTTGATATCTCCCTTTACCAGATATTTCTTCTTCTCTAAAAAGTCTGGTAATGTTCAAAATTGATCCGGTTCAGAACACGAGCATTAAATTGCTTCGGCTGACGTAAGGTTTAAAAGAAATTAATTAAAAAAAAAAAACAAAAAAAAAAACTAGAGTGTTCAAGTGGAAGGCCACGCCCAAAGCATGCCTGGAAAATCGAGACTCGCAACTAGTCGGTTGTTGGTTCGGAATAATGTGTTGCGTTGCTCCTCCGGCACTAATCCCTTAAAAAATCACATGACGTCACGAAGGATTTGATATATAAACTATGTTAATATTAACTAATAACATTTGCTAGGTAAATGTGGAAGCTACATAGCATATCATACTGCACTCACCCCCCCCCCCTTTCCAAAGAGGATGAGTCCCCTGAAGTATGCCGCTGTTTGTGCAGATATTGTGCGAAGTTCTGCATCCATTGTACTATCCATTGTTTAAACAAAACAACGTTGTATTGTTAGATAGTTGGAATGAGGCAAGTTTTGTAGTAACAATGCTAAGCACAATAACAATGGAGTTTTCGCCCAGGAAAAAGAACAGCAACAATGCTCACTCATAACCATCTCTTCAACAACTATTTAAAGTTTGTAATTCATAATGTACATAAGCACCCCAGCTAAGTGTAACCACTGTAAATTTATTAGACTCCAAAATCAAAATTATTTAAATCCACACAGAACAAATATTAAAGCGGCACTATCACCGATTGAAAGTAGGCAGCATCTGGCAACATCTAGCGCTATCTAGTACTATCTAGCACTTGCTTGCATCAAACGAAGGAATGCACAACAGAATTTCTTTTAACGAAACAAGCAAGCCACAACCTCCTAAATTATTCAGTGAAAATTTGGTTCGTCCTCGTGTACCTGGGAGCAAGCTGTAAAGATTAACTATATTACCGCTGCTAGATGGCGCCATGGTACTTTCGTTCGAATTTCGATCGGTGATAGTGCCACTTTAATTTCAATATACACACTTCTCCCCCCACCCCCACCACCACCAAAAAAGCAATTTTCCTCGACACTTACGGATAGGAAGGAACTATTCAAAGTAATAAGACACGAAATTCACTCAACAAGGTCCTAACAAAACCAAATATAGCAATCATTCGCGAAATTTACAAATTATAGCTTCATAATAGACTTCATAATATACACAAATAGATATTTTGAATGTGCGCAAAATTTACATAAATTCGAAACCGCGGCTTCGACGGACTTTTCAAACATACTTTTTGCCATAAATTTCCCTATCCCTAGTAACGTGGCATGAGTTGCAAGTTTTAACTACTTTTTCTAGGTCGGTATCATTCCTGGCCACCAAACATGTGAATGTGCAAGCGTTTTTATCCTAACAATGCCACAATGTCCCAATGTGTATAGTTCAGTCTATAACAAGCGTATGGCCCCAGAAAATAGCTTTACGCTCTAATAATAATTCATTGCACCTAAAAAAAAAAATAAGGATTCAATTCTTCCTCGTCTACTCTCAATGGCCAGCCCTTAATAGAGTGACAAAACACCCAGGACAAAGCATGGTCCTAAAGGGTAAATTTCTCCAGCTGATCACTGAGAATAGACAAAGATGCAGTTGTTTGCAAATTGACAACAGTGGCTCCTGTCAGTAGCACGTACGTTTGGCTCCTCATACGGCAAAGGCATGCGTGACGTACTAACTACATCACATATAGCAATTGCTAGGTGGCACAGAAAGCGTAACTCTTTTAAAGGTTACATCTAGTTAGTGGTTAGAATAAATATTGATGCTGCGTAGTATATCCCACATACTATAAACTTGCCTTACCTTAAGCAGATTCAAAGCAGGCACTAATGACTTGAGGGCTGACGTCATATAGCCAACAGTGGCAACGGGAGCCGTAGCGATGAATCCCTGAACCTATTCATTAAATAAAAAAAACTACGTTACGATAAAAAAAATTATCAAATTACATTTGTCAGGACGTTGTTAAATGTCGTTTTGGTGTGGCAAATGACCCATGAAGGGTCCACCCTCTCTGAATCAAATCAATTACGATTGGAAACAAGAGAACAATCTTACGCATTTAGTATGCATGAACAGTTTACTGTATTCGTGTTTCTTACTGTGCTAATCAAGCCACCTCAGCATTTAAATTAATATTCCTGTTTATAACGGAGTGCTTTTTCTGCCAAGCCTAAATAAATCTCGGAGACCACCATTGTTTTGCTGGAACGCTCTGAAATTAATGCCGACAGATGGTGTTTATCGATTTCGACTCGCAGCCGATTGAGATAGCTTTGTTGGTTGTGAGTAGCTCAAGCATCTGATGGCCTTAGCTGGCCACACTACCGTCGGCCCGCTAAGGCCGCAGACACTTGAACTACTCACAACAAACACAGCTATCTCAATCGGCTGCGAGTCGAAATCGATAAGCACCATCTGTCGACATTAATTTCTGCGCGTTGCAGCCAAAGAATGGCGGTCTCCGTGACGTGTTTTCGTGATGCAGTAATTAAATTGTTGTATCGGACGTATACGTAACGTATTCTTACCGCAATTCTTGTGTTTAGTTATTGTGTAAGCGATCCAAAAGTTCAACATGCATGTCAAAATGGACGTAATTACCCTTTACACAGAATGTTGATGACCTTGAATGTAGCTTTCAGGGTGATTGCAAATGTCTTCACTGACTTATATATTTGACTTGCACTACGGTTGGGCAATATTACGGTTTTTAGGTATTGCACGGCATTTATTTTTCTTGATATTGGTTCGTCAGTTTATATATTGGTATTGTGTTTAACAAACTCGTATACTCTCGGAACAATAATAGATGTCGTTCAGCAGTTAACTGTGATTTGGGTGTCCGTTCCTCCTAAACATTCGACCGGCCAATCGAAACTGTAGTCTTGATAAGCATGAGGCATGGCTACGGGAGTTTACTTAGTTGTAATGAACTATTCGTGTTACAGTAAGTTAATGGAATGGATACAGATGGAGGAAAATGGTTCAGGGAAAGTTGATGCGCAGCTATTTTATTTTTAGCAACTAGCACAATTCATTTATTTTCACATGTGAGAGATTAGCTCAACGTTTGACCCGGTATAATTTAAGGCAACGTTTTTATGTTTGGTTTTTATTTGTCTGCGACTGAACTAATTTTTTTTGGTTGATATCATGATATTTCAACATATTGCGATGTATTTCTCCTCAATATATCGGGTTCGAAATTTACGATATCGTCTCTCCTTAACTTGCAATACAATACTTGTATTCAGAGTTGATGTGTATGTTCTTATCTAACATAATATATGCTAAGCCAGACTTTTGCTTCACCTTCTATATCCTCATGTACAACAATCCTTAAAGAATATCAGGAAAAGTCATGACTTTGAACTTGTTCAGTGGCGTAACTATATACGGTTTTGTACTGAGGGGGCAAAATTAGCCATTTAGCCGAATGGTGTGGAAGGAGAAAGCAATAACAGCTAGGGGTCAGGGGAGCTCATTTTTGCTATTTTCCGGCAGTTCCTGGCCTTGTAAAGTAAAGTGCCGTTGGAAGCATAAAATCAGTTTTGCCAACTGCATTATACGCATAAAAAAAAATGTGTAATGTACATCTTTTCAGAATCTTACAGAGGGGCGAATCGCCCCTTTGCCCCCCTCCCACTAGTTACGCTACAGAACCTGTTTTTTTTTTTCTTTTCCTTAACGAAAACACTAAACAGACAAAACATCTCTTCGTAAAGACTATTCTGGAGATTCTTAGCTTACCTTGTCATTGTATTCAGGCCTGGTGATAAACGCTCCAAACGATGCAGTCGTTCCCAAAGAATGACCTACTAGGAAAATTTTATCCACCTTCGTTTTGTTTATAATGAAGTCGATCGTTGCTGGCATGTCATAAAAGGCTAATTTATCAATGCTGTAATAAACCAAGAAAAAAAATTAAACACGGGTAGTTCAACCAGGAGCAACATAAAGGTATTCCCGTAGAGTTCGACGGAGTGCCCACGATTATGTTACCGCATGTTCCATCTCCCGTGCTGGGTCGTGACCCCATGTGGCCAAATGGTGAACGACTGGTCGGAACTATTTTATGGGATAACCCACGTCAATAATAGAGCAGTGACGGTAACGTCATGTTATTATTATATAACTATATACTGGAGCAGGTAATTGGGCTAGCTGCAAGGTGCACTGGATGGGAAAACAAGGGCTTCTTGCTACAGCCAATGCTGTTAGAACGAATTTCTTAGGCCTAAAACAGGCGATTTTTATCGATTTGTTGGTAGTTGCTGAAATTTTTAGCAAGCGGAATCTTTTCTTTTCTGATTACAACCTCGCTGCATAAGGGATCGGAGGGAACAACGTTTTTTTCGGCCAAGGAATTTCCCCCTCAGACTGGCTTGATAGACGTGCCGTTGTTTTCCCCTCCATTTTAATCTAGTGCCCCTTGTGGCTATCTGTCCAGATGCTAGTCTCGTAACCAATATGGCGTTATTGTCGCTGCTATATACGTTGTATAGGTTTTAACTGAGTTTTAACCCAATAGAAAGGTGTGAAAAATACCACTCGTGCTATAGTTTGTTTCACTTTATGCTTTCAGAAAACTGACTGGATGACGACTCGTTTCCTTGCACTAATAGTGCAAAAATATGAGGATATCACACTTGTAGACTCAACAAAGTTACTGTTAGAGTTTACGAATGGGATGATTACGGATTTTTTGCACTCGTAGTGGAAGAAAACGTGGCGTCATACAGTCAGTTTTCTGAAAACATAATGTGGAACAAACTATACGAGTATGCACAGCGTTCCAACAACGTGAAGCGGAGGAGACTGCTTCTTCGAGCCGAAGCCGGCTGGGGCAGAAATTTTGTGTCGCTCCTCCAGCCTTGATACTAGTTCACACGCGTGTCAGAAAGTTGACGCCTTCTATATAGTTGCGTTGATAAAATTATGGCGATGTTGAACGAACTGGCCTGAGGGACGGGAAGTGAAACGCACAGGTTCTCTCCCAGACGCCCTGGTGACAAGCGATGGAACGTGAAGCGATAGTTCTACCATGGTACACTGGGATGAAGATATAGTGACGAGCAACCATACATTCGGTTCTCCACCACATCAAGTACGACCCCTAAGGTCTATTTCCTTACCGTTAGTCAAGCCCTTGGTAAAAATCCGGTTTAAAATGTGGCGTGTAGGAGATTTTAAGTTGAATAATTGTTAACTGTATTTACTCCGTCCCGCAGTATATGATGCTTGGCACGCTTACAATAATCATGACTTTTCATCTCTGTGTGTGCATATACTAATTTTCTGATAATTACCATGAGATCAACAAAAGACTAATGCGGTAAAAATTAAAATTAATTATTCCAATAAATCGCCGGAGCAAAATTATAAGACAGTAGCCGAGAAAATTATAAATTGTGATGTTAAAATACGAGAATCATTCCGGTTTGTGACGACACAATCTTTGCTGGTGCTGTTTCGTATACTATTCCAAAGCCAACCGAGACAGCAGCTACGTTCCTCGCTATGAGGAACGCAGTTACCCCACCAGCCGACCTTAGCGCTGTTAAATGCGCGGATGGGGATCTGCGCGTGGCTGTTATAAGGCAGACGGAATGTTTTAAGGCAGCCGGGTGTCCCTTTAATTTGTTGCGCACATAGTAGAAAAAAAGGTGCTTACGGGGCGACCAACGGACGCAGATTCCGATGTGACCAAGGGATTGATTCCAAGAACGAAATGGCAATCTATAGTGTCAGCGGCCTATCTTGAGTTCGCCCCAGAACGAACACAGATAATAGATTGTATATTTTTGGTAGCAGAGTGCCTTGTTAATATCCAAGATGGTTTCAAAAACAATGGCGGCCGTTGATTAAAGCCGCTCCCGCCAGGAAGACGTGGCCGCTCATAAAACACCTGCAGGACTCAAGATGCGATGCGCACACAATAAGAGCTACTTCTTCAGCACCGAAAGTCTTACTTATAAGTGAATATGATACCACAAGAACTGTTGTAAAATTTAATAGGGAATAATTGCATTTTTGGAACAGAAACGGAAACGATGTGGCCTTATATTTTTATGTAAGATTAGTATTTTGTTAGCTTTAGCCACCGACGGACACACAAAGGGAAAAATTAGGAGTAACAGTGTTTTGTCAATAAAAGCAGTGCCGGATTAAGCCTCGTAGAGGCCTGGTGCTTAAGATTTATTGTGGCCCTCACCCTCACCCACTCCAGTCTGGTAATAAAAAAGTTTTTTTTTTCTTAACAATAATATTTTTTTGTTAAAAACAGTAAAAGTAAAAAACAAAAATATTTCATTTAAAATAATACCGTATTTTATTTTTCCCGTGATCGTGAAACACCCTCGAGGCCCTTTTTCGAGACCCCCTCCCCTTAATCCGGCCCAGAATAAAAGAAAGTTTTACACTTCAGCACGTTTGTTGAAGAGCATTTTGAAATGATTGTAAAACTGAAAATTTAACAGGGCTTGCGAAACAAGCTGAAGTAAAGGTATTTTTGATGTGACCGGAAAGTGGCGACTAAATTAGATAACAGTGTCCCAGTCCCACACACTCCCATACGAGGTGTATGCATTTGTAAGTTTCTGGCTGATCCGACACCCCGAAAGTTGTGAGTCAGCTTTAAAAAAATAAGTTTAAAATAAATAAAAGCTAAAACTATCACGAAGTGTGCTACTATATTAGAAAACAAAAACGAACTCAATTGATGCTTAACGTTTTAAAGTGACACCATCACCGATTGAAAAGCGAACGAAAATCCCATGGCGCCATCTAGCGGCGGTGATATTTTTAACCTTTATAGCTTGCTCCCAGGTGCACGAGGATGGACCAAATTTTTACTCAATAATTGAGGAGGTTGTGGCTTGTTTGTTTCGTTAAAAGAAATGCCGTCGTGCACTCCTTCGCTTGGTGCAAGCAAGTGCTAGATAGTACTGGGCAGCGCTAGACGTTGCCAGATTCTGCCCTCTTTTCAATCGGTATATAGTGCCACTTTAACCCCCGTGTTGCCATATGGCCACGGCCCACTCGTTGATCTAAAAAACAGAGTCCAAATGCGCGCCCAAGCTATGTGAGGGGTCCCCGGGGACCCAAGGCATAGCGAGCAAGCACAGCCCAGTGGTTAGCGTCCTCATCTCCAAGGCAGCTGAATACTGGCTCCAACCCCACAACCGACAGGTCTCAAAATAATATCCCAGGAAGTCAGTGTGGTAGTTAAAGGGTTAAGGTAAGGTTTAACTGATTCAAAGTCACACAAATAAACTTTGCTGTAAGGTTTCAGATACTGCAGTGTTGCTGTACTGTTTAATCCACGTGAAACGTTACTGATGTAGTCAAATGTTTTTACCATATTTGTCTTCTGTACAGCCGTACCGGCTGAGAAGACTATGCAACGACTTTGTCCGTCCGTCCGTCCGTCGCTTTTTTCAACTTCGCAACGATACCAGATATTGACGACCATTGTTTACAAACGTTAGATTCAGTGTGAGAAGTTAGTTAAATACCTTGGCAAATTAAAACATCGTTACTTCCTTATAGCTAATAGAATTCTTCGACGAAACTAAATTAAATAATAACATTTGATAGTCGAATTAAAATCCTAAGGTAACACTCAATAAAAACAAATGGATTTTTAGCTTCGTTTAAAATAGTCTCGTCGCATTGTTGCATGAATGAATAGGCTTATCGTCGAACCAAATTCTCCATTAGGCCTATATCAGCTACTTACGAAATTAAAACTGCATTTTTAAAATTAGGCCTAAAAATTAATATTAGGCCTAAAATCATGGTACCATGGAAACGTCAAGTTGCTACGAGTCGCTGTTGGCTTCATCAACAGCGTCTCTCTCGTCACTTTCTTACTACCACTGATCTATACAGGCTACGTTGTGCGTTACGTAGTAACACTGTAACTGTGTGCCTGTAGGCGCACCGTGTTGCAAAAATGAATAGGCTTACTATAAAATTCATATCTCCGTTAGCTGCTACTTATGAAATTAAAACTACTGGTTAAAATTAGGCCTAAAAGCTGAGAATTACGACTAAAATGTAAAATAGGCCTAAAAGCTAACACATTTTTAACCGACAATTGTGATGGCTACTGATTTTAGATTAGTATAATAGAGATAGCTGTTGTAGTGCATGATAGAGGTGTGCGTCTCAACATTGGAAGTGGAGGAACTGTACAGAAGATCGGTGCGACTAGGCAGTCGCTGCAGCCGCTTGTTTACTTTTGCACACGGTAGATGACCGGTGCGACTAGGCAGTCGCTGCAGCCGCTTGTTTACTTTTGCACACGGTAGATCATTTTTACTTTTGCACACGGCATGAATGGTGTATTCTACTTGGATAAACTACACCGCTGGAAAATGTTTAAAAACTAATCGTCTTAGTGTGCTTTGCACAGCTCTATAGGTAAATCATGGCTTCAAGGACTCGCAAGTCCTTGAAAACCTCGAAACGTCCTGGAAAGTAATAATGACATTCCATGCCTGGAAAAAATACTTGCATATCTCGAAAAATGATATATGTATCATCAGTAGGGTTGAAGGCGGTTGAAAAATTGTTGATTGGTAAAGGCGGTTGAAAATGATATGTAGTTGATGGCGGTGGCTTGTTTCCGTGACGCTATGGGTCGGTTCGACTAGAACTACTATAGTTGCCGTGTATTAGTGTACTAGTATCTTAGTGTACTATTGATGTAGTTGTTTTAGTAATAGCGTGTGTATGGTTGTTCTGGTGCTGGGAGTCAATGTTGGCTAGAACTCCGTAATAAATCACTCAATCATCTTGCAAAGTCCAGTGGCAAATGACATCACAGTCTTGCCTCAACTTGCGGATTGTTGATCCAGATATCTTCAGTGCGGGAAAAATGTCACTACAACAAGATGCCTGGAGCCGAATATCAGAAACCCCACGTGCGTATAATTTGTGTTATTACTACAACTTGTACGTATTTTTTTTTTTTGTTTCATTAATTTTAAGGAATTTTTTATGCAGTGTTTGCCTGCTTTCTGCACTCTAACATTTTTACGCATTAATACAGGCAATGGCTTTGGTGTTGTTTACGTAATTGTACTGCACAGTATAGAGCAGTGACCTGTGACATCACAGTTTGCTGCGGTACTGTCATCATGTGACCTCTGGCTAGACTGGTGGGGGAAGACGGATTGGCTTTCCGCCATTTTGTTATTTTGGCTTGTTTCGTGCCATCAGCGCTGGTGTCATGTCTATCCATTAAGATGGTTAACGATTGCCGGATTTCTGTTGTGGCAACAAAAGAAGAGTAGAGGGTTCTCCTTGTTTAGATTTCCAGCGAATTCCTTCCTCCATGGCTAAACCAGGTAACGTCGTCTGCTTGCTTCATACCACAGCCACCTACAGTAAAGGCCGGATCAGCTTTGCCTTCCACAATGCTCAGCTAAAAGGCGCGACAAATACCGGCGCGACAAGTTTGCCAAGTGGCGTCATCGGTTGACAGAATTTGGAACCCTCGTTGGTTAGTTTGAAATTTCGCCGCTTGGTGTAGAGATGGCAGCACCTAGCAAACTTGCGCTTCCTTCTACGTCAATGGTTGATTTTCCGTGCTTAATTTGTCTTGATCTGATCCGACCTTTACTGTAGGTGGCTGTGTTCATACGCGATTATTTACCCCACCACTACAAGATGGCGGCACGCGTTGTTCGGTTACCATGAGCAACGGACAGCGATGACGGTGCTCTATTGACATATGACTTGTCTTCTTGTATGCTGTAATGTTATCTAAAAATTATTTTATGTTATCTGTTTCTTATTCAGAAACTATTTTTTACGAATTTTTCTTGTGTTTTGGCTTTGTTTGCTTCAGATTTGTTTGTTTCACTCCTTGGAATTTGATGCATTTGACGCACAGTATTTTTCCCCCCATAAATTCTGGTGGTAAAATAAGTGACACCTTCTTCCTTTTAGTAAAAAAAAAGTTTGGTTGGTTAGATCTGACCAATTCTAGGGTTTTACGCGGTAGAGGTGGAGTGCTGGCGTTTATCCCCGTTTCCTGAAAACCGCTCCAAAAATAGCCTAAAGTGAGCGAAGTGAACGAGATCCGTTTTAGCTCATTTTAGCAGTCTGTCCTTGTGCTACTTGTTCCGCAGTTACAGCTAAACGCATGAACGGATTCGAATGAACTTTGGTGTGAATGTTCTTTGAAACAAACCTGAACGACATAATATTTCCTTGATTTTACATCTGTTGCTAAAAATAAAAAATTGATTTTGTTGTTTGTTTGTTTGTTTGATTGAAGTTAAAAACCACTAATATATCCATTCAATGTGTAAAGCTTAAAAAGTGCACAACTTAGAACGTTTTGTAGGTTGTGCACTTTTTAGGCTTTACACATTGACTGTAAAAAAAATACAAAATGGCAAACCAAACTGATGTCCAAAAAAGATTTTTGGTTGGTATCTTCTAATTTGTTCGTCAGATTGAACGCAAACTAGTTTGGCTGTGCAGAATAACATATTCACCAAAAAAGTTCTATTCAACATGTGTGATAATTTAACATGGTGGCCCAAAATGGTATCCATAAAAAGCAGTTTACAGCCAAACGCATGAAGTGATTTTAATGACATTTGGTTGGAATATTCTTTAAAATAAGGATGAACGATTTGTTGCTAATAATTCAAAATGGCATCCAAAAACGGATTTCAGCTTATATCTTCTTAAGTCGTTCATGAGATTGAACATAGACTGGTTAGGAATATTCAGACTAACATACTCATCAAAAAAGGTCCTGTTCAACTTTTGCGAAAATTCAAGATGGAAGACCAAAATGGCACCCAAAAAGTGGTTTGGTAGTTATCACCAAACGCATGAAGCGCTTCAAAAGAAATTTGATAGGAATAATCTTTGAAATGAGGCTGAATGGCGTGTTTACTTGATTTTATACTAGTAATCGGATGACAAAACTGGCATTCAACAAACGGGTTTTGAACTATATCTTCTAAATCATTCATCAGATTGAATACAGACTATAATTAGGAATATTCAGAATGACAAACTCATCAAAAACAGTTCCATTCAACTTTGTGTAAATTCAAGATGGCGGTTCAAAATAGCGTTCAAAAATCGTTTTGCAATGTAGTCATAGCCAAATGTGTGAAGCAATTCGAATGAAGCCTGGTAAGAATGTTGTTAGAAATATTACCTGAACAATTTAATTGCACAATTTTATACCAATTGATGAAAATCGAAAATGGTGCCCAAAATTGTGTCAAAAAACACCCAGTTTATGGCTTGCAACTTTTAAATTGTTCTTCACATTGAATCATTGCACTAAAACTAGTCACTATTTAGTGTTCAGAACAACATAATGATCCGTAAAGATCCGATTGAAGTTTTTTTGCAAATTCAAAATAGCGTTACAAAAAACTGTTTACGTCAGTTATATCCAAACGCATGAAACGATTCGAATGGAAATTGGTAAGAATATTCTTTGAAATATGACGTAAGTACCTGATTTTAAACCAATTAATACAAGTAATAAAATGGCAACACAAATTGGCGTCCCAAAAATGCAGCATTGTCGGACATAGGAAATAAAGTTTCTTACTGTATTATTCTTATTTACATGTTGGATTAAATATTTTCTACATATGTCCCTTACACCCATCTTTTGTCAAGATTCATACAATAAGTATGACGAACATACTGTTTACGTGTATGCTCTCATCCGTAACATAGTTAGAACCTGTAGAGCGGTTAGGGGGAGGAAGGTCTATTGTTCATAGAAACACAGTTAAACTTGTTTTATTTATCTAATTTTCACGTATTGGAGAAAGGTTGCAGACGAGTCATTGGACGACGCCATAGCTTCTGAATTCACTGAACGTGCATAGACAACAGACGAAAATGAGTTGAAACATTCAGGTTGTAAGATGTTACGGCGTAAGGTATGAATTATGACTAGTCTTGATGTCCGACGTCAGTGATGCCTATCCACCCCTGGTCCAGTGAGGAGTTACCCCCCTAATATCAAATGTCCAACCCCCCCAACCCGGTTTAAAAATGGTACTCCCATATTTTCGACTTGTATTAGTGGTAGGGTTGTCACCCCCCCCCCCCACACACACACACACATTTTCGGGCCATGTTATTTTCATACGATTTATTTCTATCCCGTCGTAAGGGACAGGTCATTATTTATGGCCGGGGGGGGGGGGAGGAAGGGGGAGGAAATGAAGATGTGATCACAAAATTTGCGATGGCCCTCCATTCGAAAACTTGAAAAAAATCTTGACCGCCCCTACTCAAGGTCCAAAAATAATGTGACCTTCCCCTCCCCCCAAACAAAAATGCGCTTTTTGCATACCCATTGAGACTGTCTGCTGTTATGATATTATATTTGCATAAATTAATATTCACATACATTATAATATGATTATACAGAGCTGCATATATCCATGCAGATATTCAAAGTTAATATAAATAATCAAGTCAGTGCATTAAAAGGCACGATATTTATTTAAGGATATAAAATATTAAAAGCAAGGAATAATGTAAACAAGTCCAGGCAAGCCAAACTCAGAGAGGTGCGTCAACAACCCAGGTGTGGAGATTGGGGTCAGCAAAAGCTATTAACGTCGGGGTCCTTTAGATAATTATAGGGAAAGGGTTAAAGTGAGTGACATATCAGAGCAAACAAGCTTGCAGGTGGATCCTGGTCTTGACAGGTGATCCACTCCCACTATAATTATCCGGAGTAAAAGCAATTACTGACGGCATTCCTGTCATACGTAAGTAATGAGGCTATTAACGCACAAAGGGGGACCGAGTCTATATAAGCAAAGCCGAGGAAAGAATAGGATCAGTGATCACCCATTGTAAGTTGCATCAGGTCGTCTCCTCCTACTTGGCTCGTGACGGGAAAGGTGTTAAAGGCTTAGCCGTGGGTGCGACGGAAGCCCTATACAGCTAAGTACTTGTATCAAGTTATGATATGTAATAGTTATAGTACCCCTGACGAACTGTATGGGATTTATCACCCGATGGGCGATATCCCGAACATGGCCAATCCGCGAGAACTACGGCAAGATGACGTCCGAGGCGTAGCCGAGGATGTCATCGCGACGTAGTTCGAGCGGATTGGCCATGTGAGGGATATCGCCCATCGGGTCATAAATCCCATACATTTCGCCACGGGTACTATAACTAATTTATCGTACGGTCCCTAACTTTCGAAATAAAAATAAAAATTTGGGGTAAATGGAAAGTTTGCCTTCGAAAATGAATTGCAAGGTCTGTTGTATATACAAATTTTGTGTCGTCATGTTTGCATAATTTTGTTTTGATGCAGTCTGGTTTGCGGCCGATACCATTTGAGCGAGACGGGGGTTAGCAGGGGTGTGTGTCTAGAAGCAGAGATTTTCTTTTAAAAAAAGGTTTAGGAGAAACGCGTTTTGTTTTTTAAAGTCATTGGACTGATGTTGCACATTACGTAAACTTCATCATGAAAAATTACGTCGTTCACTCTAGGTTAACCTAAAAAGTGTTTTTGATTTTTTTTAATGATCTCATTTTACGTAATGTGTCGTCTTTCTTTAATTTGCATAATGTGCTTTCTGAGCGGGGGTCTACGCATTAAGTCATTCTCTGATAGAAAACTGAAGGCTGTGGATTTGTACGACCGAAAAGGAAAGGTTCGGTCACTGGACGTAATACGGACAATTCAGCGGTAACGTATTCTTGTGAACTATGTGGGCAGTTAGGGATGTTGTAGGTGTAATTTTCGGGGAAAAGGAGGGAAATAGCGTAACGCTTAATTTTTACGAATGAAATTCATGTATATTTCGTTTACGTTATGTCAGTTGGTGTTTCCGAAAGACCGACGCAAGTTCACGTTAGCTTTGTGATTTACAGCAGTTGCCAGCTGTTTTTTTTTTAGGGGGGGGGGATAATAGTAAGCATTTAAAGTATTTAATTTTCTTGTCTAGATTTCGAAATGTAGAACTGCTTAATAAAACCATGCGAGAATTAATTTGCTTTTAACTTTGCTTAATAAAAGAACATGGGTTTCAATTATTTTTCGAACAAGGAACGTAGGTTAACATTTGAAAAAATAAAATTAATTCTCGTATGGTTTTATTAAGGAAATCTACCTTATGAAAGTGTTGGCAATGCCATATCGCCATTTCCCTGAGCATGGCTTCCATATCGCCACACTTTAGTGTGGTGATATCCAATATCGCCACAGTTTAGTGTGGTGATATCCCATATCGCCACACTTTAGTGTGGCGATATGGGATATATCGCTGCGCGTTTTTAGCATTGAGAAAGTTAGGGACCGTACGATAAAACATCATTATTGTACTGTAAGGTATTTACGGGAATCATAATAGAGTAGCGATAAGCAATAGCTTATCATTGTTCACAGTTATCGAGGGTTTTAATTGTTGCTATTGGATTATGAATAGTAGTGCTGACTTCAATCTTGAATACCGTAAATGCATAAGCAATCTATTAACGGCGTATCTAAATAAGTAAGAGCCATTTCAGATTAGATTGCTGTATGCCAGTAACCGAATTAAATGAATAAAGTAATCTATTTGGTGTCTATGAGTCTTTTATTTTACAGTGTATATGTATATGCATTTAGTATAAGCCATTCTGACATAATATGGGTTTCACACAGAAATAAACCTATAACACTGCAGATGATACCTGTAGCCAAGAATAGTGCTGTAACCAAAATGAGTAAGTAGCTCTCCACACCGACAGTTACCATTAGATGTAAGGAAATGTGTCTCGTTTTTAACGAAAAGACATGTTGGATTAAAAATGTTCTACAAATGTCCCTTACACCCATCTTTTGTCAAGATTCATACAATAAGTATGACGAACACACTGTTTACTTGTATGCCCTCATCCGTAACATAGTCAGCACCTGAAAGACCGAAGAAGCCAAGAAACCAGGTGCCAAGACTCTTCTACAAAGTTATTTGGAAAAATTATACCCGCAGAAATGGTACTAACAGCCTCAAAATCGTGTAACATTTATAGCACGGAGGGGTCTAGGGGGCTTGCCCCCCATAAGCTGAGGCGTTTTTAGAAATGTTGGGCGATAAATGACTCTTTCTTCCAGTTGGTCAGTGTGTTTTTGATTCCCCTTACTCCTTGACGGTACCTGAGAAATGTATGATTTCTCCCCCCCCCCTCCTCAAAAGGGTCCAAAAACTTCATGATCCCCCCCAATTTCCTTCCCCCGGTGATAAATAATGACCGGTCCCTAATACTGTAGCTGGGTGCAGCAACAGCATCTGGTGTTCTGTTTCGTTTTCAATCAATATTCATCCGTGCATAAAATAATAAACTAAAACATTTTTTTTTATCTGGATTTATATGTTGCGTTGACTGTTGACGGGTCATGTTGTGGTGGTTGGTGGTTGGTGGCTGTGGTTGTTACATAAATATATCGATATTTGGGGGGGGGGGGGGGGGGGGGGGGGGGGGGGGGGGG
>JAHWFP010000082.1:0-31950 GCA_023313725.1 Lithobius niger | reverse complement strand
GGCCTCGCACCTCCGCAATCGTTGCCCCGAACTTAACAAAGCTTCGGTATCCGCAAATGCATGCTTTATCGTCGGTAAAGATGCCACGGAAATTTTAAAGACTAGTACTTTAACCCTTTAAGGACGGGTGTGCCCAAATGCGTCCGCTACATAATCATTGTTTACAGCTCTTCTACAGGTTAGATTGAAAACTTCCAGCCAATTACAGTGAAACTAAAAATGTGATATGAAGGCCAGATAATTAAGGGAAAAAATGACACAGGTTTCATTCCCTTACTTCAAGTGGGTGAGACGCTATGAATTTTTTTCTGCAAGTTCGTTACGAGACCTCAGCGCAAACGCAGTCCTTAAAGGGTTAAACTGTGCTATCGGTAAGCGTAGAACTAAACTCTTATGCGATACCGCTAGCACAATCAATCTCGTCGGTGCTAAACTCGCCAAAAAGTGGCCGCGTTTAAAGCAGGTAATTAGATGCAAGACTGTCTTACATGATCAAGAGGTTAAATTACAGCAGGTAAATTTAAGCCTAAAATTAACCAGTGGTGAAGTGCTAAAAACCAGAGCTTGTGTTTCGTTGGCGACTAGTTCCCCTTTTGATATAGTATTAGGCATAAATGGGATAGCCCAATTAAATAATTTATGCAGATCTAGCAGCCAGGAAAATGTCCCCCTACAGAAATTGTAGCCAGTTTATCGTGTAAAAACCCCGCTGTAATTTCCAGCAAGCCTTGTCATTTGAAACCATGCGTGAAGGAAGGAGCCAGTTAACCGGGACTCAATTAGCAGTCCAGTGATAAGTGCGCGCCAATCCCCATGGCAATCAGATAAGATCCCTCAAGCCAGGCATGAATGAACATAAAAGTACTCTTGCTACGCCCGTAATTAAACCAGTAGCTCTCAACTTCTCAGAGTGACTGGATTTGAGAAATAAACCTATCATAGGTAAAATAAAATGAAGTTTTTCAACCAGTGATGTATGTGTCCGTTAAACCGGAAGTGAACGAATACAGTTCCCCCAGTTGGATTACGGCACGCAGCCAGTCTACCCCTAACATAAAGTTAGAAACTTGCAAATCTGTTCAACCAGACGTCGGCAGTAAACTTGCTTCCCTTAATTATTTTGATTTTTACCCAGAATTCAGTAGAATTAGTTTGCCTGTGTTTAATTAAAATTAAATCAGTATGCCAGTGGTTAAAAACACTTAAACCAATTTTTTTTTCTGATCCTTTTTAAATTAGGACCCGATGTTTTACTGTTGAAATCTATTGTAGTGGGGGTAGAAATGTTGAGCATTAGAGCTCCCAAACTAAATAGGTGTTCACAGTAAAAACGAAGGTTAAAAATTTAACCTAACCATAGTAAATTATGTCTTTATCAGTAAGGGAGTAAGTAAAACCTTTAAATAGGACTCCAAACGTGATAACTAAAACTAGTGTAGTTTTTTTCTCTAAATAAGAGTTTTTTTTTTTATAATTACTAAACTTGTGGTTAGCACCAAGGCTAACCTAAGTAAAGTGTAATTTTTTCTCCATGTTGAATTTTTTTAACTTGAAAATGAAAACCTAACCAAATAGTTTTTCTTCATAAGTGTTAAACTGTAGTGAGTGATGGGCCACTACAAACGTGGCTCTATCTAGGAACACCTAACCTAAACATAAAAATTGTGTTTATTGCTTTACTGTCATAAATCTTCAAGACTGCTTCGTTGTACAAACCTGGAAAGTCCAATACTAATACAGATACCATGAGTGTGGGAGAACTCGCTGCGCTGATGTACGAGTGGCATGCATTGCCCACAGCTTTCAGTTAAAGACCTGATTTCATTTTTTCCAGTATGTTGGTTTTACTTATTTTCATTAAAGTAAATTAATTATGCACACAAAGCACTAAGGGTGTTATGGGTGTCTGGGGGGGGGGGGGTGCTGTAGCGGCGAATCTACGACTGTAGAGGTGCTTGTAGCCTCGCCGACATCAAGATGGTTTTGACGTTTAAATTACTAGTTGCAGTGGCAGTTTTTACTTTCCAGGAAACGGCACACATGTACTACTGACCCAGTATGGGTAACAGAGTCATTGGTCCTAACTGTAGGCTAACTAGTCAACTTTAAAGGGGGGTATTCGCTGCCACCAGATGGGTGGTTAATTGCAGTCCTGACTTTAATAAGTGATTTTCTTAATTAAGTTTAGCAATTAAACATACTAGCAAACAACTGATGTTTCACAAACTCTTGGTTTATTAAATGACAGGCAAATATAAAAAGCAAGTATTTACATTCCAACTAGTATCAACAAGAAGGCTTTCAATTTAAAACAACACGAGATTTACATTAAATCTGACAAGAATTTACATTAAATTCGGTTTCAACCTTTACATGCTAAATGCAAAGAACAACAATTTCGACAAGAAAAAGTTCTGCCAGGAACTCGCGAGAACCTGTTAAGTGTAAACCGCAGGAATTACTACCAGACTATGTTTCCTATGTGCGACTTAGAATCAAATCTGCCATTTAGATTTTGTCACTTTTAAGTTTCAAAAACTCAGCCAATCAACGAAAACGCTTACATGAGTTTGGGCAACTAGCCATCGAAGTCTCTGCTTCTACAAACGTAATGGGTTTAAGTGATCTATTTAGTGTTTGAGTAAGTTCATACTAGAAACACGGGAAAAAAAGCTGGTTTTTAGAAAGGGACCGTGAACCCTGACGTAAGGGGGGTGGGGGACCATGAATGCCGATAATGGCGTCACCTCCATAAATTCTCAAAGCTAAGGTTAGTCATTAAGTTTAGAACTATAATTTTGAATGTGGTTTCCAAAAGTTCCAAAATTTTCTAAGTTAATACTAGTCTACTTACAATCCACTACCTTTGCCCGACATGGCAACCTTCGGACGGGACATCTCCTATACCGACTAGCGTAGCTACCTCTGGCGTTGAGATCTGTTGAACGTGTGCTAAGGAGTGAGGGCAGCGGGGGCTTTTTATGCTAGAGACCGGAAGTTCGCGCGGACGGGCAGGAGAGCTACGGGGGGTCTGATTGGTGGAGGGCTTGGAGAACAATGGAAAAGTCGGCAGAGCAAAGGCTTTTTGCTTGGCGCCGTTTGAAGGAACAACTATGGAACTGCGTCATAGAGATAGGCCAGTTGAGTTATACTCATTGTTTGGAACGTGAAAAAGGCCTTTAATTATTATGGATTGTTTTCATATTGAACCACGATGTTATGCATCGCGACTATTGAAAGAAAGATCTCAATAAATTCGGTTTTTAACATTGGGAAGCCAGGTTTTACTTTGGGAATCGATAGCCAAGTCGGTTTGCAAGGAACAACTAAGTTATTAAAAAAAAAAACGTGTCTGGGAAAATTCGTAAGTTATTATGTTGCCTAAGCTCCGGTAGTGGTGATGGCAAAAGACGACGTTAAAAGACTATTATGAAAGCAAAGTTTAAAAGTAACAGCAAGATGCTAAACCGCATTTAAATAGTTTCAATCATTATTTGCAGCCGCAGATAATTGTTTTTGGCAGTTGGAAATTTCTCAAAAGTATTCAAGATCGTCACCGTAAATAAACTAAAGAAATATCAAACAAAGTATGTCTGTACATCAACAATGAGGTTAAGTACCTTCGTAGAGGAAACCCCTCCTATCAAACACTAATCTAAGGTATTTGGCTTTATGCCGACAAGAAATAAACGAAAAATAAGGAAATTTTTCCAGGTTTGAAAAGTGGCGTCTCGTGCGTTACGGGAGTTATGGCATCGGTTTTGGAGGTTTTTCAAAATGTAGTTCTGGTTGTAGATCGAATTTTCGGGATCTGTTTCCGGGGCAATACAGATGAAGTTCGTGGCTTTTAAGGGGTTCCAAGTTGAAACGATTTGGTCCATTTTTCACGGAGTTATGGGGATCCAAAGACCGAGGTCTTTTAAGCGCTGGAGCGCAAAATAAAAAAAATTGTTCGTGGCCGTAAACGAAATTTTACCCTCAGGTTTTTGATGGTTTGAGTTGAGGTCTCCTCTCAAATCTAGTGACGAACGTGCCTTCTTTACATTGCACATGTATTGCAACGAAAATTACCTATTTAATTATCTTATCTCCCCCATCAGCACATGAAAAATAGTCTTAGTTTAGTGTGCAAATCGGGATGCTTCAATGCTCTCCACTTTGAAAAGAGGAGAGCATTGATAATTCTCGAAGTATCATCGTTTTAAAACAACTTTTTGTACTGTTTTGTTGTCGTGCTTTTTTTGTCGTGCGCTTGTTTTGTCGTGAGTTGTTTTGTTGTGTGCTGTTTTGTCGTCACGCTGTTTTGACCCCGCCGTTTTGTCGTGCGCTCTTATTTCCACGCCGTTTTGACGGGATACCGAATTTGAGTGTTACATTCGTGATCGATTGATTTCGAACATTGAAAGTAGAAAGGGGTTCATTTTTTTGCTGACCAGCCTTAGATCAGTGAAATTAACACTACCGAATGCTTTCAGTGAATCTTAAATAAAGTAGATACTGGATTAAATAAATAAAAGCAATATATTTATAATTATCAAGTTTTAAATTTGATGGTTGACTGAAGTTTTCAGTAAACATCGCTGATTTCAAAGATAGGCCTATTTGACTTGCAGTTTAGGGTTAGGCACAAATTACATATTTATGTACAAATTAAGCGAATCCATGCATGGAAAATGTACATAAGGGTCGACATTAGCGTACCCATTACCCCTAGTTACATTTTTATTGCTATGTGGCTTTATGCCCAAAACACTTGAAAATATAGTTTACATTTTTGTACAAAACGGAGTAGTGGCGGCGACTTCCGGTTGCGTTTTTCGGTGATGATTATTCCTTCCCAGATTTCCAGAGACTAGAAGGATGCAAGAGGCACTGCAGAATGGGACGAATTGATGGGGATGGCGTATCGTTACCTCCTATCCCTCCAAGTTGACAAAATATCTGGTGAAGCTCTCCCAGTTTCAGTGATCTCATTCAAGTTAGAAAAATGGATTTGTACAGTCATAAAACATGCGTATGAACCTGGCCCAAATCACTTAAATATAGGTGTTCCTAGTGAGGTACGGGCTCACAAACTCTGGGCCTTAGCGGCTTCATGGGCTTACGGCTGTGACACTCTGCTCGACAAAGTTGTTGCTGCCTCTGTACGGACAAACAAAAACACTTTTGAGGCAAAAGTGGCTCAATTGGTGGAAAAACAGTGAAAGAACATGTAGTGGCTGGCAGTCGCATAGGACATAACTATCCTGTGATTAGCTAAATACAAAGAACGCCACTCAATCATAGGTGGGTACCTTTCTTAAAACTTTTAAGCTAATCATAAAGATTATCATAGCATCGAATTTACTTGGGTTTAACGGAAATTATTCATACTAGCAGTTCTACACGCAATACCAAAACTTACACGAAAGTGTTAATTTACAAGCGAATTTATGGTGGCCGAGATCTGCCACCTTCTTCAGGCCAAGCCTCGGAAACTTGAGTCCCTGTCAATTTCACACTGCCGTGAGAATAAAATCCCTTTGTTGAATGAACAGGAGCCTTCCTACCCAAAAATAATGCACTTCACTACACCTTATCTACTACACCAACGTAAAGCAAAGTGGAGACCTTTCCTTAATACATTACAGGAAGAGGGCAGCACCGTCAACATAGTGAGCTGTCCAAGCAAGTCCCAGTGAGATTGTACGCCGAATTCAAATTTGTGGACGTTTGTGCAGTTGCTTGCAAGTTTCCTAGGTGTCGCCTAAAGAAGGTGGCAGGTTTCAGCCGCCGAAAATTCACCTGTAAATTATCATTTACATGGAATTTTACATGGAACTTATGGTATTGCGTGAACCGTTTTTGTGAGTAACTTTAAGCTAGTAATCATCTTGCGGTCGCGTAAAAAATATAAAGCTTTAATAAAATTAAAATCCACAGAATAAAATTGACCTAACACCTAAACTAACCGGTATCAACAAACGGACCTGCATTTGCAGTATATGACCAATTTAAAGACCGTTGTGCCAAGCAAGTGCTTTGGCCATACTACAGAAAGCAAGCATTGTTTGTCTTTGCTAACTTCATATTTGTACACAATTTTATGGTTCAATTACAATAGTAATGTTAAGCATACACCTGCTATCTTGATAGTGAGCATTGTTATTGATTATATTTACCTAAATAAAGGCATTTGCTCCTTAACAATGTAGAGGGTAATGAAAATATTAATAAATCTAGTGTAGCGGCGACTATTCCCCTGTGGTGCACGGGTAGACTCTGCTAGTGATGGTTAGCTGCGGTCCTCTTCAATATGCTTTCGGGTCCTACTTGATGGTAGTTTTTACGTGACCTTTAGATCAAGCATCGCTGTACTAAGAACTTGGTTTACAATAAAACCTTGGAACAGAGTATCAAACTCTCAGAAACGGTCTAGTTTAAATTTAGACAAGAGGCCTGACTCTGGTGGCTCCTCGCCACAGTTACAAACTAAAATTTCGCACTGTCAAAATAGTGTCTTAGAAATCCTTCTTAAGTGTTAACCCACTAAACTTTCATAGTTTAAGAAAAACTTTTACACGTTTTTGAAGTAAGTGCTTTGAAATTTAATTAAGTTTAGAAAAAAAGCTACATTTTTAGGAAGGACGTGTGGAACCACAAATTTAAGTTTAAAATCTGACATTTTAAAATTTTGAAATAGAGGCCTAAAAAAAATTAAATCATGTTCCCTAACTATGACTGGCTACTACCTGCCCAGCATGGGTTTGCTGTGGTCGGAATCCTCGAACTCCCAATAGTGATAGTGGCTTGTGACTTGAGCGTATGCTAAGGATTAACACTGCCAGATGGTCGGATTCCGCACGACGCCAGACTAAATCCTGTCCTGCCATCAGATCTTTGCCGTTCATCTATCCGGTCTCCGGTGAGACGCCCACTCATGACCAAACTAACTCTCATGCGCATCCGTCTCGCCCGGACTTTCTGCATCCTTCCGCCGTATTACCCATAGTGTTTCCATTTTTTCGGATGTGGCATTCTCCCTTTAACGTCCTTCCACGTCGGGACCCGAAGTATCCTTCAGGATCAACCTCATCCGCCGCCACGTTACTTGGCAGCTCTCTCTGCTTCACCTAAGGCGAGGACCTTTCTACCATCCTGACCCCGCCCGTCGGCGGATTCAACATCCAAACCGTCCCACGCCTCCGGTTGCAACCAACATCACCCTCCGCCTTGCTTCGATCGTCTGTCCTGCGCTTCTCACCTATGTGCCGTCGACCTGCTCTGTCGTTTCAAGCCGCCCAATCTTCGACTTCCTACAAGGTAAGAGGGTTCATTTTCTCAAAATTTGATCTCTTATTCTTGTCCCCACATGATAGACCTCTGCATGCGATGAAGCTTACACGCCAAAAAAAAAAAAAACCAGAAACAAAGAGATAGCGAACCCCTTTCCGCTCTCCCGATCTTACTCATCCCAATGGCGGGCGACACATGATCCTTGTATCAGCCTCCGGCATCCACGGACGATCATCCTCCGCCCACGAGTGAAGGTGGTCGGGATAGCAGATTGGTCTTCATACTGGCACTCTGTGCCTGGGGCAGCCTACTCGTACCGCGGGACACAGACTTGGGCAGTAATGGGATCCTCAACGAGTGTCCCCCTCCGGGTGACAAATGTAAAGAAGCTAGTCTTCAAAAACAGATTTGAGAGGAGACCTCTGCTCAAAATACAAAAACCTGAGGATTTATCGTTTTCGCAACGAACAATTTTTCTCACTAGCACCCAATAGGCCTATAACGGCCTCCGTCTTCAAAACACCATATCTCCGCTAAAAATAGACCAAAACGTTTGAAATTTGCGGCCCTTAATAGACCTGAACTTTCACAAGACTTCTTCGAAAACAGAACTTTAAATTTCCTCTCCAATAATTCTCCGGACCATTTGAAAAACTCACCAAAATGACCGGCGCCGCACGCAAATCTTCGATCGCCATTTTTTAATACTTTGTACAAAAATTGTAATTACTTTATTTCTTTTGCAGGCATAAAGCCAACCAGCTTAGTGTTGTTTTAGGAGGTATTTAACCTCACTTACATGTATTTGAAAACCCAACACTTGATGTTTTTATTTTAACGAAGGCCAAGTTATTTATGAAAACTTCGACTGTAATTTTTATTATTAGCGGCTGCAATAATATTTCACCAATGTTCATGCGTTCTAGCATTCAGGAAATAAGCTGGTATATTTAATCTTTTCTTTTATTTAATTGGGCAACGGTTTAGCAAAAACTAGGTCTTTAAACGCTACTGAACTCGTCCACACTTTCCTTCGAATTTTACCAGACATTTTTTCAAAAGTGTTTATCTTGTCCTTTTTTTCAGAGCTTCGACCGTTGTAAC
The DNA here is from genome assembly GCA_023313725.1 of Lithobius niger. Taxonomy (NCBI): domain Eukaryota; kingdom Metazoa; phylum Arthropoda; class Chilopoda; order Lithobiomorpha; family Lithobiidae; genus Lithobius; species Lithobius niger. The sequence goes on along the minus strand of JAHWFP010000082.1, from coordinate 23,571 downwards.
GTCCCTACTGTTAAATTTCACGTTTGTAAAAAGATTTGAGCTAAACACTTTGTCCCCCCCCCTTCCTTCAATAGTTGCGATACATAATATCGTAGTTTTTATTTATAGGCCTATTCACGTTGTTATGAGTTTCAAACTCACTTGCACTCTCAAAACATGGCCTCTAACGCTCCCAAGTCGGCAATTCTCTTTGTCAATGCAGCTTCACCAATTCCCTTCCAATCAAAACACTGCATTCAATTCCCCCTCCACTCAGAGCGCTCAGCTACCCTGCCTGTCCGCGCCGTCATGCCTACTTCCGGTAGTGACAGCTCGGCCGGTTTTGGTCAAGTCTCTCCTCCTCGAGTCGTTCCTCTAACCTCCCCTACAGGTCCGCGCTTCCCTCCTCTCCCTTGCTGCCAGGCAGCTGCTATAAAACGGACCTGTAAGGATTCATGCACAGCACAGCTCAATTTCCAAGTCAGACGTTACTACGGTGGTTGAAGCAGAGATGTCCCCAGTCCGAGTGTTGCAATGCCGGGCAAGGTAGTAGTTTTGATTTTATTTCTAAGTTTTAATTTAAAGATTTAAACTTAACTTTTGACTTTGGATTCGCGATTATGGGTAGTTAAAACCATCGGCATTTTCTGGTCTCCCCTTCCATAACTTACGGGTTTGAGGGTCCCCTTTCTAAAAACCGGCTTTCTTTGTTTGTTTTACAAAATGTAATCATTCATTTATTTTGAGATCACCAAGGTCCTGTAGCATAATTACAGAAGCACAGACTTCGATGGCAGGGCCCTGATTATTGCTAGCTTGACTCAATGTGAATAACTAAGATTTGATCTTGTGCAAGATGCCTTGAAACATAATCTTAATCTAAGACTAAGACTGAAACTGTAAGGTACTTTTTCTAACTTAGAGGTGTTTAGGTAACACCAAAGAACATTTTCTATTCGAAATTGTAAGTGTAAATTTTACTTTGAAATTCGTTGCTGATAATTTTTGTTTTATGTTAAAATTACTTGTGTGCTTTTTATTCAAAGCTATTTTGTAGACTAGTTGCCAATGTAATGTATTTCATTCCCCCTGTTTATTAAAACCAAGAGTAGTTTTAAACTCAGTTTGCTTCTAGAGAGATTTAATTTGCTAGTGTTTTAACTAAAAACAACTCATTTTTATTTAAAGCCTAAGGTTAGCAGTTAAACTACTCACCTGGTGGCAGTAAACCACAACGATTATATAGTGCTAAACTTTAGATAGGACATAGACGCTCTATTCCTAACCGTGCAGCAGTGACTGCTGTGCTAGTTTATACTCCGCAAAAGTAAAAACGGCCAGCCGAAGTACTTCTAAATATCCTGAGACCACACCAGATGTCAGTGCAGAACAGTAGGCACCTCAAGGACCTGTGAGCACCGCTACACAAAGTCTGCTAGTGTAAATGAGGTAATGTATATTTTCGTCAGCTATAAAAAAGACTAAAATTGGAGGGCTTGCACCTGCTTAATTTTAGTTTTTATTACCTAACCGAAAATATACATTACCTTCATTCCCTCCCAGGCCTCCCCACCATGAGCTAGGTTCTGGAGGAGAAATGATGGTAACCGCAGCTGCGCAGGGGTTTATATGAGCCAGCCCGGCGCATGCGTGGTGGAGTACGAGCCAGGCAGGGAAGGCAACTTCAACTTCTAGGGGATACAATAGCTCAAAAGGGGAAACTGCTAGTGTAAATAAGGTAATGTATATTTTCGGTTAGGCAATAAAAACTAAAATTAAGCAGGTGCAGGCCCTGCAATTTTAGTCTTTTTATTGCCTACCCGAAAATATACATTACCTTAATTCCGGCCCAAGCCACCCCTCCATGAGCTAGGTTCTGGAAGGTGGAGAAATGATGCCGACAAGACGCTGCGCAGGAGCTTATATAAGCTGACCTTAGCCCGCGCATGCGCCGCACCGTATGAGCCCAGCAGGGAAGACAACTCTCAAACTTCTAGGGGAATAATGCTCAAAAGGGGGAAAACTGCTATAAAACAGGTAATGGAAATTTACGGGTAGGCAATAAAAACAAAAATTAAGCAGGTTCGGGCCCTGCAATTTTAGTGTTTTCCTGTTGGTGCTGTATTGGCAATTGCCATGCATGACCTTAAAGTTGTTTGCAACAAAGTGGTGGCATAAGCAGTGTGCATGCCTATATTGCTTTTCAAGTTTGCTGACAGACAATGCATCTGGTCTCATAGGTGTTTCTCAAGTCTGGGAAAAGTCCATGATGCCTTTGTGTCATACAGAAACTCTGTGGACAAGTCTGAAGCCAATGCAGATACCTGGTGCTCCATAGGGTAAGTTGTAGTTATGTGTGAATTTGCTTGATGTATTACACAATTTTGCATAGTATGTGATGTGTAAAATCTAAATAAACTTGGTACTTAGGGTTCTGTATCAGCAACAGAACCAGCCTATGGATGCCTTGCAAGCATACATCTGTGCAGTGCAACTTGACAAGTCACACACGGCAGCGTGGACCAATCTGGGAACACTGTACGAAACTTGTAGTCAACCCCGTGATGCGTTAGCTTGCTACATTAATGCATCAAGGAGCAAAGGTAAGAATAGTATGCGTGTGTGTAGTGTTTGTAAAGCTCATCATTTATTTAATGATTAATGCTTCCTGTACTGACTTAATTCTAAAGATGCACTGATGTTCCAGAAAACAGATTCTGGTGCCCAATTCCACTTTTCAAAAGAAAGTTGATCTTGTAATTCTGATGTACAATGCCAATGTCGTGGAAAAATGTATAAAACAGAACGGAATGAAAGTAGTATTTCATTTGATAATAATTATAAGCTAATTATTATTATTGTCACATTATTACAGCAATAACGAGATTTAAAATTTAATATAACAAATAAAATTAAAGTATGTAAACAAAATTACTATAAAACAAAACTTATTACGGAACCTCTCTTTTAACTGCCTAGGTGGGAGGTGATGGGGCCTACATAGGGCATCCAATCCCGGGATTTCGAATCCCGTGATCCCGGTCATTTTTTAGTCCCGAAAAACCCGGGATTTTGGCTACCTAAATCCCGGGATTTACGGGATTGAAAATAGGATAAATTCGTATAACAAAGTCATAAATTAATATTTTTTTTCGTGAATTTAATGTTACCACCTTCCTCGAGTCTAACTACTAGTAACAACATCTAAATTCTAGACCAAGGTTGGACTTGAAAAATTCTTCAGTGTCCTTGCAATGCCATCAAATGAAATGGATAAAAATTCGTCTTTTGCTTACTCTGGTGTAAAAAGCGACATAAAAGTTAACACACAATTTCAATTGCACACACAAAAAATACTAAAATCTATTTTGTTTGTCTCGTTACTGCAGCGTCATTGGTCAAAAGGACTGCAACATCGGTTCTTCCATAAGCCTCAGTATGAATGCCAAGATAAACGTCAAACTTTGAAACCCCATAGTTGCCTCCTGAATTGACATACACCAACGAAATTCTGAAGTTAGAGTGGCGTCATAACTTTTTCACGACATTTAAAATTGTGATGACAACAATAGAACCATTTAGCCTCACAGCATGGCCATTTCTTATTGTTTTTTTTGTTATTCTTGTGATTGGAACTCTTTGCCCTTACCTGGAGATCGAACCTATGGATCGATTTTCAAGTTTTGTAGCTTAAACAATGAACAAGCCCTGAAGACTTTTAAAGACTATTTTGATGTGACAATATTCTTGTTGATGTTCTTCTTCTTGTTGGGGAAAATTTGCTCTTAACTAGAGATGAATAAATTTCCAATATTTATACCCTAAAATATAGATATTAATTGAGGACCAGGGCCTTTTTACACGCTTTTTCAATATAACTACATTTTAATGTTACTACAGTATTGTTGATGTTGTTATTCTTGTTGGGGAAATTTTGCTTTCACATAGATAACAAACCGATGAAACGATTTTAAAATTTTATAGCTAACAACTTAGGTATGAACAAGGCCCAAGGCCTTTTGAACGCTATTTGAATGTGACTACAATATTCTTGTTGTTGTTGCTATGTTGTTGAATAAATTTTGCCCCACCTAGAAATAGAACCAATGAAAAGATTTTCAAAATTTTGTAGCACAGTCTACAGAGTGCAAAATTTATCATTACTAGATTACAAAATAACAACTTCAAAACACTCCCATTGATTTAAACTATGAAAAAATAGCAGATCATTTCAAATAAATGAAGAACATGCTACTGACTATCCGTGCTCTCTTTAGGTTTTCGCCTTGTAAGTAATTTAAACAATGAAGTTATCGAACACAACCATCCTTTCATGTAGGTTTTTTTGCCACTGAAAATAATATGAATAAATCCCGAAATTTCGGGATTGATAACGGGATTGAGAGAGAAGAATCCCGAAATCCCGGGATTACAAATATGTCTCGGGATTGGATGCCCTAGGCCTACATAATTCATCAAAGCTTTGTGGCAAACACGACGCCTTGCTAACTGCTTCGGCTTCCGCCAGTTATTGATCAGTCACAACTACACACTTGCAACCCAGTTAACTAATTTATGGATTGGAAGTGTACCAACGTAAGTTATGTTAACAAACATTTGCTTTTATTAAATGCAAAGTTCGGCGAAATGGTTACTACAATGCGAGTATCAACTTTAGAATTCATTGCAATTATGAATAAAGTAAAGCCAGCACTTTTACCCAATTATTAATAGAAGGAACCATTACTGAAGATTGTAATAGCGAATGTGTCGCTAATAAAACTTTAGGAACAATAAATTCGAAAACATTCTAAAACCTCTTGGTAATAGAAAAAACATAAACACAACAGTGTTTATCTAAAAATTACGAAAACCAACACGAAGGTTTAAGTGACGATTTACTGTAGTCTGTCCATTTACAACTTTTGTGCGAATAAGCTAAGTAAATAAATTAAGTATTGGTTTTAATGATCCCTAAGCTTAAGTTACTCTGTGCGCACTATACACTAGTTGCCTAGCATAGTTTCAAGATGTTGCCCTACCAGTATTGGTGAAGTTAAATTAAGACTATAACTATAAGAGGTACCCTATTCTAATATATGGGAAAAAAACTTTAACGTTTAAAAATAAAACAGCAGTGTACAACATTATACATCGTCAATTGCTTCCTACGCCTAGCTTTCTCAGCTGCGCCTAACTTCTAGGCATGGGTTCCCCAAGGTACTAGCTGATCTAAGTGATGCCTCTCCTTGCCTCACGCTTGTAAATATAGGCCTCAATCGCGGACCTGTAGGAGAGCGATTTTTGCCTAAGTGCCAAACAAGAAGAGTCAAGGTTGGCACGCTGAAAACTGCAACGCGAGTGCCGATTGGTTGTAGCGCTCCAGGATCAAACAGTGGCCCTAATGTCCAGCAATGCTAATCTATCGCTTTGTATTTTCATTAAAATACTTTATGTACTAAATAATAAAATTCACAATCTGAATCCTGGCTAAAAGAGCCACAGATGGATAACTTGACTTTAAATTAAGTAAATATTCACGGAGAAATCGCGAGTTGAAAATCGCTAACACTGGTAGTGGCTGCCATCTTGGAATGACCGTTACCATGTGTTTTTCGCTACGAAGTTTTGATTTTGATAAATGGTTTTCAGTGATGGTTCCTTGTTTTTAGACTAGGGATGTGCGAGTAGAAAAATTTTAATTCGAGTCGAGCTGAGCCGAGTTTGCAGCAGAAGAATCAAGTATCGAGCCGAGTTCGAGTATTTGATGGAAATAATTTGTTTGCAAGTTTCTCTTTAATTTGTTGAGATAATAGGAACAAAGATGATGCTTAACTGACTGTGTTGGTCATGTTTTTCCAGTTTTGAGGACATAACTTGAAAATGGTTTCAGTTATTGACTTTTAATCTGCACCACTGGAAAGCTCTCGCTGAGACGATCGATTTGGTATATTGGAATAGCAAAATCGGTCAAAAATTGACGAAGTTATCGCATTTTCGCCGGATTCGTGTATGGACGCGAGCAGAGAGCCAAGTTCGAGTACAAGTTTCATACTCGGCTCGAATTTTTCGAGTCTCGCACATCCCTATTTTAGACATATGCTACCCTCCAAAAGAAAGCCTGAAACATTTACAAGATTAGTAGTTCAACAAAAAAATACACAGCAACACCTTTATTTGCGAATTTTTGCAAACACAATTTGGTTACAGTAAACGAAGACAAGCACTGGTATTTTTCAAGGATCGGATTTTTACAGCGTGGGAGATTGTATCATTTATCAATTTAATGTTACAAAACCATAACTTGTATTTATTTCTAATTAAATTCAATATTGCTGTGTGAAAATCCCACAACGAGTGGTGCAGACAGCAATTATTAATTTTTATTGCCACGAAAATATCGATTACTTTATTTTTACATAGTTTCCCCCCTTTGAGCTCTATTGTCCCTAGCTTGAAAGTTGGCTTCCCTGCCGGTCTTGTAACTCACTGCGCAGGAAAGGAACTGGCTCCGTCTATATAACTGGTCCGCAGTGGAGCACAGCATCTTTCTTCCTAGGGCTGCCGCCATGTGTGGTTGCTCCTGAGCTCTCCCTTCCATTCCAGCTTCAGAAGATTTAGCACTGCCTTTGGATCCCTACGGTCCCAGTTCCCCTTACCATCTATTGATGTTAAGGGTGTGCCCAGCGTAATCGTGGCTTGGTTGGCATCTCCGTTGACTGGCTACTCGGCCGGAGCGGGATCGATTCCGTTCTGCGCTTCCGCCTGACCCGGAACGTGTTCACGTTCCTCTTGGTTCCAGCTGCCTCTGTTACCCGCGTTCCCTGCGGACGGGGATGCATCTTTACGGCTCACCCGTTCCTCTTCACCTGCTCTTTTATCACCTTGCCGTGATGGAACATCATACATCGATTCCGGTCTCCTTCCACAAGCAGGTTCACATTCCGCCTTTTACCCTTGGCCTCCTAACGATCCTCTGTTCCGGACTGGGGGGGGGGAGTAGACATTTCACCAGCATTTAGGCTCTGTACTGTTCCTACGAAACATCGGCCTGTCCCTTCCAGGGGATCGCTTTTTTCAACCCATCTGCTGACTTAAGCGCCGCTCACAGAGGTCTCTCGGACATGGGGATAGGCTTGATATGTGCGTAGACGGATTCTACCAAGGGCCGGGCCTGCGCTGCTCGTCCGGAACCAGTCCGTGAACAGAGTGCTTCTCGACCCTACAGCTACTATTCCGGATCCGTCCCCATATCGTTACTCCTCTCGATTCTGCCTCCATGAGGCGACCAGTGAGCCGGGACCAGGCCCTGGCGTCCGGCCTGGGCCCTTTGGCGGCCCACTTTCTACTGTCCGCCTTGATTCTTCACATGCCACCATTCCGTCCAGGGTTTGCAGGAACCATTTGCTTTCTGAGGGCTTGCCTGACGTTTCACGGCTTGTGAAGTGAGGGTTGCCGCTTCCCTGCTCCAGCTGGATACGGGTTACTGATGGGCCTTTTGTTTACTTAAGGTGGACATCTACTTCTTGTAACGTTTTAGCGTGTTACAGACATCTCGGGGGCTCTTAAAGTGGAGGGACTGACTCAGACCGGCCAGGCTGTCAATACCGGAAGTGGGCATGAAAGCGCGGACGAACAGGATAGCCTTGAGCTCTGAGTGGAGGGGAAATTGAATACTGTCTTTTGGTTGGAAGGGAATTGTAGGGGCTTGAAGAGCAAAGGGAATTGCCGACTTTTGGTGGCATGGAAGGCCTCAGCTTGAGTTTGGAACTCACAGCAACGTGAATAATCCTATAAAAAAAAAAACTACGATATGTATCGCAACTATTGAAGGAGGGGGGGTGGGAGACGAAGTGTTTAGCTCAAATCTTTTTACAAACGTGATATTTTAGTAGAAGGATCGTTACTACGGTCGAAGTGCTTTTGGAGATGGCAAAATAAAATATATAAAATAAAAGTCCGTAAAAATTCGTAATAAAAGCTAGCCGGGATCAGTAGTGTTCAGAGACCTAGTTTTTGCTAAAGTTGCCCAAATATAATTAATTCAAAAGATTAAATATACCAGCTTATTCCCTGAATGCTAGAACGCATGAACATTAGTGAAATATTATTGCAGCCGCTAATAATATAAATTACAGTCGAAGTTTTCATGATAAACTTGGCCTTTGTTAAAATAAAAACATCAAGTGTTTGGTTTTCAAATACATGAACGTGAGGTTAAATACCTCCTAAAACATCACTAAGCTGGTTGGCTTTATGCCTGTAAAAGAAATAAAAGTAATTATAATTTTTGTACAAAGTGTTAAAATGGTGATTAAAGAATTGCGTGCGGCGCTGGTCGTTTTGGTGACTTTTTCAAGATGGTGTAGAGAACTATTGCAGAGGAAATTTAATGTTCTGTTTTCGCAGAAGTCTTGAGAAAGTTCAGGTCTATTAAGGGCCGCCAATTTCAAACGTTTTGGTCCACTTTTTACGGAAAGGTGGTATTGAGCGCTAGCGAGCGTTAATGAAAAAAAAATAGTTCGTTGCGAAAACGATAAAACCCTCAGGTTTTTGATTTTTTGAGCAGAGGTCTCCTCTCAAATCTGATGGTGAAGACTAGCTTCTTTGCAGTGGACTTTGTCACAATTTTCGTGTGACTATTTTAACTTTTGTTAATACACCTAAAAAGTGTAAATAAACTTAAAGCAGCAACCTCACGTACCCTCAGCGCAATACGATTTCTCCTACCCCCTCCCCCCCACCACCAAATTACCTGCTGAATTTATGAAATATGGTGTTCGAAGATTTGATAAATGTAATAGTCTGATGAACAAGAACAACGCGTACGGGAAACTGTAAAACAACGAAGTTTTCAGTTTTTTTTTTTTGTAAGAAAACCAATATCAGCGCCCAATGAAAACTTATCTGGTTAGTAATTGCATCGTCGCACACAAGATTCTGGCTCATTTGCCGTATCGTAGTAGCAAACTTTACGAGACAATTTTTTTTAATATAATGTGCAATATAGTAGATATTCTTCAGTACATTTGCATTTAATTACAGATATTTTTTATTCTACCATACGACACGTCGAATTACTAATGCAGTGTTAGTGCATCTTTTTCTTCTTCACATTTTCACTCCCGGTTCACTATCCTCGAGGTCGGGATCCCTTCGAACGCTCAGCGTCCGTCACTATTCCTGGTTCCTTTCTTGATGGAAGAATTTAAACACGGTGCCCCTAGTTCCCCTCGCGTTACTTTCCGCTCCGCTCCATGCCATTTCAGTCTTTAACTATTGCCTTGTCAGTGGAAGGGGGGCATATGGACTAGGATAGAGGCTTACTGACCTTCTCTCAGCAAGGACATAGCTACGTTACCATCTGTCCTCATCCGACCCACCAGGTCGCCCGGCACGACACTTGTTCCTACCAGCTTCTTTTGTTCTTCAAGCCTTTAAGAGCGTTGGATTCCAGGCCCAAATTCCAGGCACCGAATCCCTTCAGCGATACGCACAACTCGGCTCACCAAACCTATGGAATGTCCCTTCCACCCTATGTTAACTAAGACTACCGTTCTGTTATATACCCGAGCACTGCCCTTCCTCTTCTTTAAGGACAACCACGGCCCAAGGTTTGTAACGGCGGATGCTACGACGGAGTAGGTACTTGTAAAATCGCCGCTCGCCTGGTGTAACTTGATCTTCTTACTATTACTTTTGGGTACTTTTTGTTTCAAACAAACACAACAGCTACAGTCCCGGCGTAGGGAATGGAGCTACACATGTCCTAATATTGTAGGCTAACTGTAATAATAAGCGGTAACGCTGCCACCAAGGTGGGAAAATTAGGCTAGCTAAGCTAAGTTTAAGTGAATTGTCTTAATTTCTTACTTCTAGCGAACAACGAGCGAATAAACTGACGGACGTTTAAGAAAAACTCCTGGTTTTTATTTTAAACAAACATGAATAAAAATATCGCACTACAAATACATTTGGTAACTTTACACCTAGTTTAGGTTATAAAATACAGGGGGAATTTACATTAAATTCGACACTAAAACCAACACGAGGTTCACATAAAACAATTTCAAATAGAAAAAGTGAGTTTGGTTAGGCACAAGGGGATTTCGCAAAAGAGCCCTCTAAATTACGAACAGCCTCGGCTGTATAGTAATAGTAGACCTGTTTTACAGTTATTTTTCAACGTGTATACTGCAAAGCATTAAACCTCCCAGAGTTGCTGTTGATAAGTCAACTCCTTAAATTATAGAGCCGCGGCTACCTATAAAGTGGATCCGAGCGTTTAATCAATGGAAACCCCACGAAGATCAAACCGTCCTTTGTTTACTTTAAACTGCGTTTAAAAAAACATGAAAAAGCTGGTTTTTAGTAAGGGACCGTGAACCCTTAAATTATGGCCGCCAACGTCCGAAATGCCGTTTGGCTTGACGCTCCATAAATTTACTTTCTAAAGCTACGAGGTTTAGTTAAGTTTAAACTATAAATTTTGAATGTAAGTCCAAAAATTAAATTTTTAAAGCTAAACTAAGTACGATACGAACCACTACCTTTGCCCGGCATGGCAACAATCGGACCGCGGCATCTCCACTCCCGACCGGCGTAGCGACCTCTAGCTTTGAGAATCCTTGAGCTGTGCTCTCCCGAGCCGCGCTCGGGGCTGTGCTGTGCTAACGAGTGTCTCTGGGTTTGGGGTTATATACTCATTACCGGAAGTCGGCGCGGACGCCGAGGATAGCTTCGGAGGGGGGGTGCGGGGAAGAGAGTCGGACATCTGGAGGAGGAGAGACTGACCCAAATCGGCCGAGCTGTCACTACCGGAAGTTGGAGTGGCAGCGCGGACGACCGGGGTAGCTGGAGCGCTCTGACTGGCTGACGGAATTGCAGTAGTGTTTTGGTTGGCTGGATTCGAATTGACAAAGGGAATTGCCGACTTGGAAACTTAGAGGCCTGGCTTTGAATGTGCAAGTGAGTTTTCAACTCATAACAACGTGATTTTTAGGCCTATTAAACAAACTACGACGTTAGGCATCGCAACTATTGAAGGGCGGGGGGGGGGAACGAAGTGTAATGCACAGAATAAACATTTGACTTTGGGAAACGGATTGCTATATACAAGGCATGTTTTCAACGAAGGAAAGCTAGTTTGTTTACGTTTTTAGAGGTTCACTACGCTCGGAGTTTGGATGGAGATACTAAAAAAAATAAACATAAAATCATACACTGGGTCCATAAAAATAGACAAACATAAACATGGGAGCTCCGGTAGGGTTCATGGCAAGAAGTTAAATTTACCAAAATGCATTAAGTGCACAAATAAAAAGATTAAATGTTCCAGCTAGTTTTTAAAGGGCTAAGTGCAGTTTAGGTTAGATTTTAAACTGGTTTGAACATCGGACATTTTTCATAAATAAGCAAAGTCGTCACCTGTTACAAATAAAAAATATCGTGTGTTGGCAATATCTAAAACACAACTAAGCTGAAAGTGTTTCGGCTTTATGCCTAAAAAAATATACATTATTTACATTTTTAAGTGAAATCGCCATAAAGACGATGCTCTTCTGGTAGGTAAGAGTGCTGCCCTCAGGTTTTTTCTTCGGTGGTGTTGAGGTGTCCTCACCACGAGCGTCTGATACGAGACCGCGTTTACAGGATGCTACGATGGAGTAGGTGCTTGTAACATCGCAGTTCGCATGGTGTAACTGGATCTTACTATCAATCACTCTACTTGGCGTTTACGTACTTTTTCGGTTAAACAGCACAACTGCTACTGTCCCGGTGTAGGGAATGGAGCATTGAAGTCCTAATCTAAGACCTAACTAGTGATTAAATAGCGGGTAACGCTGCCACCAAGGTGGGAATTAGGCTAGCTAAGTTAAATTTGAAGATAATTATCTTAAATACTAACATCTAGCGAACAACGAACTAAGAAACCAACGGGCGTTTAAAACTCCTGGTTTTTATTTTTAGTCAAACATGTTAAAACATTAAAACATTTGCACTTTACATTTGGTATATTTACACCTTAGTTTAGGTTAAATAACAAGGAGGAATTTACATTAAATTCAAACTACAACAGAGTTATGTTCAACAAACAATTTCAAATAGAAACAGTGAATTTTTAGGCAACGGGGATTTCGCAAAAGAGCCCTCTAAATTACGAACAGTCTCGACTGTGTAGTAATAGTAGACCTACCTACAGTTATTTTTTACAAGGGAACACCCAAATAATCAAACCGTACCCATCGGCGATTCACATTAGAAAAGGGATGTACACTCCATGAAGTACTATGCTCTGCAAATCTAATTGACCCAACGGACCTTTGTTTACATTAAACTGCGTTTAAAGAAACGATGAAAAATAAAAGCTGGTTTTTAGTAAGGGACCGTGAACCCTTAAATTACGGCCGCCAACGTCCGAAATGCCGTTTGGCTTTGACGCACCATAAAATTACCTTCAAAGCTACGAGGTTAAGTTAAAATTAAACTATAAATTTTGACGTGTAAGTCCAAAATATAAAATTTGAATCTAAACTAAGTCGCATACGAACCACTACCTTTGCCCGGCATGGCAACAATCGGACCGCGGCATCTCCACTCCCGACCGGCGTAGCGACCTCTAGCTTTGAGAATCCTGAGCTGTCTCTTCCGAGCAGCGCTCGGAGCTGTGCTAACGAAACTCTACTGCGTCTGGGTTTTTACGCCTTCTGCTTGGCAGGCAGGTAGGTAGGGGGTTAGCGCGGCCCTGTAGGAGAGCGACGGAGGGGGTGAGTGGGGAAGAGGTGGACATTTGGAGGAGAAGAGACTGACCCAAACCGGCCGAGCTGGCACTACCGGAAGTCGGCCATGACAGCGCGGACGGGCAGGGTAGCGAGGCTGCTCTCAATGCTTGGGGAGTTGACTCCGTGTATTTACGGCTACGGTATTAAAGGAGCTGAGTCAACAAAGGATTTTTAAAGGCTTTGTGAACAATTAGAAGCCTGGCATGGAAGTGCAGTGAGTTTAAAACTCATAAACAACGTGAATTTAGGCCTACAAAAATAAACTACGATGTTATGCATCGCAACTATTAAAGGAGGGAGGGGGGGGAACGAAGTGTATTGCTCAGAATAAATATTCGACTTTGGGAAACGGATTGCTATATACAAGGTATGTTTTTAACGAAGGAAAGCTAGTTTGTTTTCGTTTTTAGAGGTTTGCTACGGTCGGAGTTTGGATGGAGATGCTAAAAAAAATAGACATAAAAATTCATACACTGGGTCCGTAAAAATGAACAAACATAAAAGTTTGAGCTCTGGTAGGGTTCATGACAAGAAGTTAAGTTTACCAAAGTGCAGTAAGTGCAAAAATCAAAAGATTAAATATACCAGCTAGTTAAAATGGGCTATAACGCAGGTTAGGTTAGGTTTGAACGTCGGACAATTTTCATGAATAAGCAAAGTCGTCACCTGTTACAAATAAAAAATATCGTGTGTTGTCAACATCTAAAACACAACTAAGCTGGAAAGTGTTTCGGCTTTATGCCTAAGAAAAAAAATATACATTATTTACATTTTTAAGGTTGAATCGCCATAAAGACGATTTTCTTCTGGTGTGGAAGAATTCTGCCCTCAGGTTTTTTCTTCGGTGGTGTTGAGGTGTCCTCACCTCGAGCGTCTGATACGAGACCGCGTTTACAGCTTGCAACCGGGCCCGGTACCCTTTTCTCTTCATCTCACCTCCGGTTCCTCGTCTCAGGGCCGGAAATCTCTCAACCACTCCGGTGTAACACACAGTCAAGCCGTTCTCCTTCCAGTCGTTTCCACCTTTTGCAGCGGAACGCCTTGCCTTGCCACACTCCGGCCTATGCTTCCTACTGTTCACTACACCTTCCGCTCTCGGTTCTCCAAGACCGTGACCTCCTCCCTTCCTGGCCTCTGGTTGTGCGTCACAGCCTCCTCATCGCTCAGCCTAGTCTGCACCATGATCCTGTACCATGCACCATGATCCTGCACCAAGATCCTGTTCCATTCACACCTGATAGTCGCCCGAGCACTACTTTGATTAGCCAAGCCTTGGTATTCAGGCCAAGGACCAAGGCCAGGCCCTGTACTGTTTGTTTAAGTTCCGTTCCCGGATCATTATCCTCCTGGTCAGGCTTCCTTGACCACTCAGCATTCCGCTAACGCCCTGTGCCCTTTCCACTATTACCAGTGTAAACATTGATGCTCCAGTAACAGTGGAATGCTGTACTCTTTTCCTGCAGTGTTCCCGAGAACCTTCATTTCTACGATCGGTCGGTTCGTGTTCCGTTCCGGCTCTTTCCCGGACTATGTTTGTGCTACTACGCCAAACTTCCGAGTATACTCCCTCCTCTACGCCAGAGGCTCTAGGATATACCGTACGGACCTTCCTGTACCATACTTAAGACTTCTCCGGTCTGTCAGAATGGCATAATTTTTCTGTCCATTCCACAAGTTCACTCTGGGCAAGCTTTCTCCACAACGGTTCCTGTGTTCCAGCTTGCTGCGTTCTGGATTCCTCTCCCGTGCCTTCCTCCTAGGATTCCACGCCGCTTCCAGTGTCCCTTCTCACGACACGCTCTTCTGGTTCTACCACAACCCTCTCCGACCCCTGCATTCCCATCCGGATTATTCCGTCTCCACCCTGTGCTTTCCAGCTACGGTCTTCACCAACGCTTCCATAACGACACGCACTGTTCCGCCCTGCACTCAATTTGTGGTCACTTCCTTATCGGATTCCATCAACCTTATTTGTCGTCTCTATGGGACAAGGTAGCCTAATGGTTAGCACAACCATTTCATGTGCAAGAGGTCCCTGGTTCGATCCTGACCTTAGCCACCCCTGGCATTTTCGGGAAGAAAAAGGCCCTGTGATGCCTCGTGCTCATGTCGATTGTGGCATGTAAAAGATCCTAGGAATTTCCGATTGGAATTACCTAGCAAAATTGTCCCTCTCTCCTCCTGGCGCCATGGCTTTGGCTGGGAGCGCGGCAAACTTACAGCATCTGTCGTCTTGGACTTCTCAGTGCACGGCTCCCTGTCATGCCGATTCCTCCTTCGAACTTCGAACCTTCTTTTGCATCTACGCTGCGGTTTCTGCGATTCATCCTTCAGCGCCGTGTTCCTGTTTCCGGTCATCGTTCTTTCCCGACCCAAGGTGAGATGGCTTCCGTTTAGAGCATCTCTACCTTACCTTGCCCCAGGGTGAGGACCCTTTCCCGGCATCTTGCTGTTGCTGGCTCCATGGGACTGTGGTTCCGGAGTCAGGGATTAAGGTTGTTTTGGTTGTCTTCCCCAGGACTCGTTCCGTGGGGGCACTGGCTCGTAACGCGGGTACTCCGAACCAAGCCCGCCGCCTTACGTGAACGAGGTCTGCTATGTAAAAATAAGGTAATGGATAAAGGGAAAATATACATTACCTGATTTACACTAGCAGCTTCCCCTCAGAGCTTCCCTGCCTGGCTCGTACTCTACCGCGCATGCGCCGGGCTCCTTATATATACCCTTGCGCAGCGTCGGATACCATCATTTCTTCTAGGGCTCTCGCCACGTGCGGTCGCTCTTGAGCTTGGTTCCCTGAATTCTATCCGCCATCTTCTTACCTTCAGCCCGCGGTGGTTACCGTCGTCCGCCGTCCGCTATACCTACTGTCCGGGCGGCTTTCTGCAGTCCCATTGTCCTCCCTAGCCATCCGCTGGGGATCGCCCGGCTATAGGTCGTTTCGACGCGTCGTCCCTCCGTCCTCTCCAGGCGTCATCTTCCATCCGTTGGGCCGTGTCCCTCTACAAATCTCTTTGGATCCCGCTTCTGCCGCCGTGTCTTCACGGGCTCCTTTCCTGGTCCTACTTCTTTCCGGATCCGCAGAGCCACGTCCGCCGTTGGTCGTCACGTTTCGACCTACCTACAGCAACGATCCGCCATCCTCCTCCACTATGAGTCAAGTGTTATCCTTCATCTGCTTCCTCCGTTCCTCTATCACAGGGTGTCACCACATCTCCTATCCCCCGGCTACCATCCTTGCATTGCCATCTTGCTCCGCGGGTCCACCTCTCTCAGGCCCCGGTTCGACGCTCGGGGCGACTCCATGTCCTGCCGTCTACCATCGGCTATCCGCGACAACCTCCTTCCGTCCCTTTTCCTGGCCTCTCCGCGGCATTTCCATCCATTGCACAAAGAGGTGCTTTCCGACGGTTTGGAGGCCGGATCACTTCATCATCCTCATCTCATCAACTCCATCGTCCTGCGCCTGCAAATCCCTCGCCTTCGACCCCGCTTCTGCAGTCTCCAGTTTGTCCGTCCCGCTGGGATCTCATCAACCGTTATTCCCGGCTTTCCATCCGCCTCCCGGTCTTCGCCTACCTATCCCCTTTCCCTCGTTTCGTCATCCGCCACCGGATTGGGGGGAGGCATCCTCAGCTCCTTCATATCCTGCCCTGTCTTGCAGTGAATCGGTCTCTTCCGAAGATCCCTTTACTGTCAGTGGCCCATCCTCTCCAGACTTTTAATCCCTTTCGCCACGACCTCGCACAATCCTCCGACATCATCCTGTACATTTTCCCGGCATAATCCGCCTGCCGCCTTCTCATCTAGTCTCCTCGTTGGCTACGTCTATCCTCTCCTCGTCAGTCTCCCGTTCGGATCTTCCTTCTTGTACTGCGGACATCTCGCCTCCATCCTCCCCTTCACAGGCTTAAACCTTTTGTTCCTTCCAAAAAAAAAAAAAAAGAGACAACATCAAGAAGATACGGACACTGAGATGACAGAATTCCGGCCCCATGCGCCGCCTCGGTCACAGCTCCCCAACAATGACTGCCACAGCCGTTCATTTCTTTCCCCGGATTGTCTACGCATCAGCGACCTTGCACGCTATGATCCTACCATCAGCACATTCGATCCTCCCTACTGCAGCGCCTCCTCTACCTTACCCTCGCCCGCAGGATCCAGTGTTCACCACTTTCGTCTTTTGCCGCAAGACGGCACCACCTTTTCCCGCCGCCGCACTGTAGTTTTCAAATCCAAACGGTAACGGTCTGTCATTGTCCCTTCTCAGGTCCAGCTCTACCATGGCGGAATCGTCCACAGAGGATTCAGACCACACTCCTCCTCATTCTCCGTCTTCGTGTTCGAACCCCATCAACGCTTCTTCGCCCACGAAGTGCAGATGTCCAGGCTTCGCCTTTCCTCTCCCTAAGCCCAGGTTGGATCCCCACCCTTGTTTTCAATGCCATCGGCTATGTGACGGATCGCAGAAAAGATGCAAAATTTGCGTTACAATCTCTTTCCCAATGGGCCGTCATCAGGAAGAAGCACCTTTAGTCCAAACAACGGACGGCTCAAGCCCGCTGCCAGCATGCTTTAGCTGCAGCATCCGCAACAGTGCACCGGTCCCTTTCTGACACGTCTCCTCCCACGTCCCCATTCTTAGGAGTGTCACGACATTCCTCCGAGCGACCTGCCCCTCCGATCCGTAAATCTGCTTCTAGCCGCGGTCTTTCTAAGCACTCGAAAGTCAGTTTCTCCCTCACTTCGTCGCCGCCAACTTCGTCCGGAGTACCGCACCTGCTTCGAAGAGACGCTCGTCCACTCGCACTAGCCTTACTGCCTTTAACTCACTCCATCCCGGCGATACACCAGGTCGCCGGTCGGCATTCTAAAGAAGACTGCTAATCAACCCCGTCTTCCCGTCAAAGTCAAGCGGGCCATCCACCGTTTTGCTCCGCCAGCCCTTCGTCGTCCCGTTCTGTCAATCGATACGGCATCACGCATCTTTCCCTTTACAACTAGCCAGCCGGTCCCTCCGTCTCAGGAAGCCATCCCTTCAGACCCACGACTGGCTCCCTTTCCCTCTCTCTCCGTCCTCCGTGAGGCGCTGTCTAGGGGTCTACACCTATCCCCTTCCAAACTTGAGACTGTACACTTCAATATTGATTTTGTGCTCCGGTTCGTCCAATCCTTCTCATCAGATTATTCTCGTTTACGACAGTCCTTATCGGATCTACCTACCATCAGACAATCATCAGCCGCTGCTGATACTCTCCAGGCCAAAAACATTCTACTACGGGCAGCATTGAGGCATTGTCCAATGAATTGGAATAATCAATCAAAAGTATCACTCCCAGCGCATCAACTACGCCCTCCTCAAGGCCCACTACAACTGAGTGTCTCCAGTCTCGTCGTCACCACCTTGGCGGGCTTATTACTCTGCGCGGTCGCGTACCCGCCGTCGGCGCCTTCCGCACTAGGTACGCCTCCTCCCTCTCAACTATCCTCTCAGGAAACTCCTACTCCGTCTCCAACTTCCATTCACTGCACAGCTCCTTCACCTCGACCATCGCCTTTCCACGATCCGTCCGCAACCGCATCGACTCTCGCGACTTGTCCTACCTCCGATGACACCCCACCGGTACCATCTGTAAGCCGGTACCATCTGTAAGCCTTTTCAGTCCAGACGTTCTCCAGCCAACACCGGCCTTTCTTAACACAGAGGAACCATCCATTTCCTCTCATCACGCTGTTCCATCCTTATCCCCTGCAGTCTCTATTCAGCTGGTCCCTCCTCCTGCGGATATGCCGGTCGTAGATCCCTCCGTGCTCCGGGATCTCTCTGCAGCCTCACTCTGGAAGCGTTCCACCATCGTCCCTCCATTACCTAAATTCTCCCGGTAGTCGGTGTGGCAATTCGACAATGCCCCCAACTTCTATCCAGCATTCCACGGCATCCACCGCAACGACCGAACTGCGGACGGTGATATGCCATGTTCCCCGTGCCGCTCCAAAGCATCCGGGGTGGCCTTTGGGTTCCGGTCTACGCCGGATTAACCTGTCATGCCATCCAAGACTTTCGTACCCGTCCGGTGCGCCTCTGGTGAGATGCCCACTCACGACGGTTTTACTATCTTGAGTATCCGTCTCGCCGAACTCTCTTCATCATCAAGTACCGCGGTCCTTATGTAAGCCTCAGCATGAACTTCCATGTTAAACGTCAAACTTTGAACTCCTATAGTCTCGCCCAGAATTGACATAGACCAACGAAATTCGGTATTTGGGGTCGTGTCGTAACTATTTCACCACATTACAAATTTTAATGACAACAATCAAACCGTTCGGCGTCCACTGCATGGCCATTTGTTGTTGTTGTTCTTGTTGTTGTTGGGACTCTTTGCCCTCACCTGGAGACCGAACCACTGAACCGATTTTCAAGTTCTATAGCTTAAAACGTAGGTGTGGACAAGGCCTAGGACCTTTCGCAGGCTATTTTAACGTAACTACAATATTCTTGACACGGAAAGCCAAATGGGCTAAAACTTTTGCTCCCACCTAGAGACCGAACCAATGAACCGATTTTCAATTTGTGTAGCTTGAAATGTAGGTATTAACACCGACCAGGGCCTTTTTTGAACCCGATTTTGATGTGACTGCAGTATTCTCGTCGGCAGAGCAATTATTATTGCAGAGCACTGGGCAGAAATCATTAATGTTGCTGTTGGTACTCTTTGTCCTCACCTGGAGATCGAACCACAGAACCAATTTTCAAGTTCTATAGTTTAAAACGTAGGTATGGACAAGGCATAGGGCCTTTCGCATGCTATTTTAATGTAACTACATTATTCTTGACACGGAAAGCCAATTGGGTTAGAACTTTTGTTCTCACCTAGAGATCGAACCAATGAACCAATTTTCAATTTGTACAGCTCAAAATGTAGGTATTAACACCGATCAGTGCCTTTTGAACACGATTTTGATGTTACTGCAGTATTCGCATTGGCAGAGCAGTTATTATTGTACAGCACTGGGCAGAAATCATTAAGTGGAGTAACAAATTTTGCAGAAAACATAAATTTGGTACACAAGTCTTTCTTAACAGTAAAAATCGAACCAGCCATGGGCCCCAATGAAATACCTAAAGCGCCATCAGTGTGCCCCCCCCCCCGGAACCTCCCCGTGATGGTTCCCAGGGGTTTGGGCAACAAATTCTTATAGATCAAGCCAAAAACATGAAATTGGGTGCAAAAGTCACTCTTAGCAGTATAAAACTAATCAGCCATGAAAAAGACTCTCTTATAACAGTTATTTTAAGGTAATTACAGTGTTCTTTCTGTGTTATTCTTGCTAAAATAAGAAAAAAAAATAAGGGATATTAGTATTAAAAAACGCTTAAGCGTATAAAATACGGATGTAAGCCTTAAAAAACTTCAAAGCCCTAAAGGAACAGATATTAGAAAAAGACATGATTGTAAGCCATCAGCGTCGCCCTAATACGTGTAAAAGAAGCTCCAGCTTGTTTTTTGGGTCGCTGGAGATTCTTTTACAAGTATTAGTGCGACGCTGATGGTTTACATATCTTTTTCTAATATCTGTTCCTTTACATCCGTATTTTATACGCTTAAGCATTTTTTAATACTAATCCATACAGTGTTTTATGTTTCTACGGACCACTTCCCTCCTCATAACGTCTCCGCTCCATGTAACAAAATTCAAAACATCCGATCCCATAACCACATCATGGTTGAGCCGGCCGTCATCCGTCCATGGATGCCCCGACGGATCGCCTCTTTCACCGTTTCAAGATTCACCTGCATCCCACCTTCCCACTGGGTAAGAAGGTTCATTCTATGATTGATTTCTTGTCCTTGTCCCCGTATGACAGACCCCTGCATGCGTTGAAGTACAATATTTTTCTTTCCAAAAAAAAAAAAACACGCCAAACCTCCCGCACGCCAGATCTCACTCTTCCCTTGCGGATAATCGCATTTCCCTATCCGCCTTTGCTGCGGAGCGGATACTGCTCCGCTTCAGACTGAAAGTGGTCAGGTCAGCAGCTGGGTCGTCATAAGGCCGTTGAGCCTGTGGTTGCCGTCTCGTCCCCGGGTGGACAGAATTACGCTCCATGCTCCTGCTAAACTTTGGCACCTAGCCCTCCGCCGAGTTACAAAGTCTGCTAGTGTAAATCAGGTAATGTATATTTTCGTCGGCTATAAAAAGACTAAATTGCATGTCCTGGACCTGCTTAATTTTAGTTTTTATTGCCTAACCGAAAATATACATTACCTTGATTCCTGCCCTATCCTTCCCACCATGAGCTAGGTTCTGGCACGAGGAGAAATGATGGTATCCGACGCTGCGCAAGGGTATATATAAGGAGCCTGGCACATGCGCTGTAGAGTACGAGCCAGGCAGGGAAGGCAACTTCTAGGGGAACAAGCAAGCTCTGAGGGGAAACTGCTAGTGTAAATCAGGTAATGTATATTTTCGGTTAGGCAATAAAAACTAAAATTAAGCAGGTGCAGGCCCTGCAATTTTAGTCTTTTTGTTTGCTTAAACGAAAATATACATTACCTTTTACCTGCCAAGCCTCCCCACTGATGGACTAGGTTCATGTGGGTGGGAAGAAAGATGCTGTGCTCCACTTATATAGACGGAGCTAGTTCCTGTCATGCGCAGTGAGTTAAGAGACCTGCAGGGAAGTCCACTTTCAAGCTAAGGATAATAGCTCAATGGTGGGGGGGGGGGATGCTATGTAAAAATAAGGTAATGTATATTTTCGATTAGGCAAACAAAAACTAAAATCAACCTGGTGGCCCTGGTATTTTCGTCTTTTTTAAACCAGTGTAATTTTAAACTTGTAAAACGTTCCCGGAGTGGGAACAAGCACTCCACGATTTTATGCTAATTCAAAATTTGGATTTATGTATAATTACTGAAAGAGAACCCACAATAATATTTGTTGATGGACTTCAAAATCTCCCAGGTTAGAGCTTGTAAAGGAGTCCTGGTTCCACCCTGATTGGAGAGAAGAACCTACTCCAAAAATCAAAAACCTGAGGGTTTTATTCGAAAACACTTGTTCATCGAACTTGACATCAAATCTGCACGGCCGATTAGGTCTATTTCTTCAAAATTGAACGCTCTTTTGGGTATAACTTATACACCAATCGACCAATTCGGTTGGAACTATCAGTAAACTCAAGCTACAGTTATTTTGCCTTCTGCCCAAACCGAAGTTTAAAATCTGCTTTCTCCGATTTATAAATACAACTTTATATATGCTACGAAAACCGCCATAACGAAGACAACTTCCAGTCAACCATTAATCATTAAACTTTTCACTTTTGTACTCATATTTTTTGGCATAAAGATGCCCAGCTCAGTGTTATAGGGGGAAAGATGTCTGCCAGTGCCCAGGCCTTTGTCCATATACACATTGATGTTATTAATCTGAAAACTTGGCCATTTTTGTTTGCATCCACAATTTTGCAAAATGCTCATTTGTAACAGAGTGTTTATCTATTTCTACTGCAGCCAAACAGTATTTAACCTTTTTATTAAAATACCTCTGCTCGGCCTATTTTACCAGTAAACATACCGTTAGTTTTATCTCACAAATTGGTGTCTTCTACCTCGACAAAACCCAACAGCAACTTCCGAACATAAATAAATTGGCTTATCCTGCTATTAATCTGCCTTTAGTCCTTACAGAACTATTAAATACAAGCAGCAATTAACTTTAATTCAAGGTTTTTCTTCTAACGTTAGCCTAGTCTCCTTCAAATCACTCAAGCGATCTGTCAATCAAGCTGCTCAAAGCACTGACTCCTCCTGCTTTCCGTTGTTTTTAAGGCCTTCAGCCACTCACAGAGGGGAGCCGAGAATATGAGAATTCGTCCCTCTCCTATAAAACCCAGCTGGCACTCTGGCTCCCCTCCCTCCCCCCACTCCCAAAATAGCTTACCTAACAAAAGCCAATTACAGCCACTATGCCAGTTGGGAGATGGAGAGGTCTTCTGTCCGAATGTTGCCAGGCCAGGCAAAGGCAGTAGTATTGTAAATCTAGTTTATTATTTAATGGTAAATCTTTAGGCTCTTAATTCTAAATTTTTAAAGTTCTTTATGTGCTTCTTGTTTCTGTGTTCCAACTAATCCACAGAACACAACGAACGACAGCCGTGACCACAATCTCGGTTTTACTCTAAGACTGTCGCTACAAGACGTCACTCTGGGTCTCCTTGTGGCGTTCCATGCTGCAGTTAAGCTTCGGTCTTGTCCTCTTTTGTGCATCACCTTACTACCATTCCATTGAATTCTCGCCCTTTGATCTACTGCCACAGCGACAACAGCCCTGTGTTTATCCTCGTCGTATTATTCAATTTTTTTTGGGGGGGGGGGGGGGGCGGGCAATTTCACCTTTACAGTCCCATCCCTATAGTACAGGTAGAAGTCTGCCGTCTGGGCGTCTTCCACTTTTTTGCGCTACCAACACTGCCGACCAGTTCCTGTTCACTTCCCGTCGCCTGCCCTGGCACCCGGTGCCTGGACGGCTTATCCTTCCTGGATTGACACCTCTAAACCAATGAAACTAAAGGTAATCCAACTTGCCTAACTAGCAGCTTTTGTTGTTTCTACCTTTCCCCGCTGAACCTGATAAGCGTGTCGGTTTCCTTCGGTCAACCTTCGTTCCGACGTCCGTCATTCAGCCATGGTCTGCATCCAGTTTTTTTTCTTAAGTAATATAATTATAATAAATGTTTACCCAAAACTAATTTTGATAAACTGCCTAAGGTACTCGTAGCTCTAAGGTACTCGTTCGGTGGTC
>JAHWFP010000081.1:12238-23806 GCA_023313725.1 Lithobius niger | reverse complement strand
CTGTCTCCAGGAACAGCCAAGTCGTTTAATCCTTCATCCACAAATCACCATATTTTGGTTATCACTGCTTTGCAAGGGGTACGCCATTTAGGTGGTTCTTACTGTTGTTGGTTTTGAGTGTATTTCACTGATTTGCAAGGTGGACACTTGGTTTTTCTTGAAACTGTTGTCTTGTTTTGGTGGATAACAACTTCAAAAGGCAGACGCGGTTGAGTAAATTTAGTATACAAGCTTTGTTGGACTTGGTGAACATGTGTACCAACTTTTATTAATTTCCGATTTGTCACATCGGTGATCTGGACTTGGGCTGGAATAGTGATTTTCGTTTTTGGCTTTTTGTTGTTGTGCTTCTTGTTGTTGGCACGACACGTTTCTACTACGCTCTCTACAGATCAAACTATGTGTGCTATAAAACTGGTGCTTAGCTCATTTTAGTGCAGTTATTTACCTGTAATGTGACCATTCCATAAAGTCTTTTCCAATTGGTTGAGGGGTTAGGGAGCGCTAAACGACCAGATTGATAGTTTTACATTGTTTTAAACATTGCTATTCTACAGCAAACGCCGCAGCAAGACGTAGACTGAAGATCAAAGGGTTTGTTTCCATATTGGTTTGTGCAAACCGTTATGGTAAAGATACAAAACATTAAAACAAGCTAATCTAAACTGCATGGTACGCCAAAGTAGCACGAATTAGACAACAAAAACGAACTCGTTTGGTGTTTAAGGTAAGGTTAACTGATCCGAAGTCAATACAACAAAGGAACACAAATAAACTTTCTTGTAAGGTTACATATACTGCAGTAACTTAGTTGGATACAGCAGTTGGATTACAGCTGAGTCCAAGAGGGCATTTTTTAACTTAGTAACTGGAGCACCAGCCTTCACGATCGGAGCACTAGTCAACATCTCAACATCTTGAAGTAGTGGAGACCAACCGTTGTGGCCCTTTCCTTAAAGTTCAAATTCGTATTTCGTCCAAAAAAACCGAAAATCATTTCTTTAAAAAATAAAATTATGACATGTGTGCAATTCGTTCGTCTGTTGTTTTCCAAAATATTGAATTGCGAATTCCAAGTTGAACCAAACAGTTTTAACTTAGTTATAGCATTTTGTGGGCATGACACAGGGTGGTTAATACATTAAACAGATATTTTTAATGTAAAATGTCTGAAAATTTGATTTTAAGTCCACAAATTTATTCAATTCCCCCATCCCCTCTTTCAGGTCTGCCCTTTATATGGTCACACAATCGTTGCCTTTTTTTTTTTACTAGTTGGAGCACCCCTTCGAATTTCTTAAACAATGCCCTGCAGTCCAACCATTATACACGTAAATACAGTTAAAGCCAGGGCCCAATTTTCAAACTTTTCATGCTCAAAGAAACGAAGAATAATGTAAAGCTACACACTCGACTACTGTCTTGGTAAATTTTTTTCAACGAATAGCGCGGTACAAGTTTTCCAATGTGACGTTTTGCGTAAAAGAGACTCAATTTCTTCAACTTCAATAAAGCTTTGTCTGTTTTTTTTTGCCAAATTTTACCGTTAACTTCAGTCTTGGGGCGAGGCACTTGCCCCCCTTGGTGCACCATGTAAGGAACCATCCAGATTTACAAATGTTTTATTTTGATATTTGGTTTTTACTTGCTTCGGTTGCTTAAATTCGCTGCTGGTCACTTGCCCTTAAATTTCACACGGTAATTATTTTATGTGAAGAAAATTGAGAGCATGAGATCAAAACTGCATGGAAGGCCATTCATAATTTCCTGCGAAGGAAAAAAAAGGTGATTTCAGTAAAATTCTTGAGCAAGTTCTGATAAATTGAGGTTCCGTGCACGAAAGGCATAATTGTGTGGGAAAGGCTGGAGTGTCATTGAAACAAAAGCTCATCGCCCTGCCTCAAGGGTATTATTATTATTATTATTGCTGCCAAGTCAAGCCATTTGAACACATGTCCGTATTGCGTAGACATTTTATTAGAAGGCATAGCATTGAAATATGCGGCAATTATTTTAAAACTTTCGATACATCATCAAAAGAGTGAGATTTATCGTGACGTAATTTTTTTTTTTCCTCATTTCTGATTTGTGTATTTTTTTTATTCGCCAAAGGCGTCGAAACAGTTTTAGGAATTATTTAATTTCGCGCGATTTCGACGACACCATCGAAACGACATCTCGCCATGGAGGTGGGGGCGGGAGGGGGGGGGGGGGAGGACGCAGGGGAGAAATTGATGCGCGTTGGTGAATTTTTCACCAATCAACCTTTAAACTTGATTTAATTGTAGGAGTACAGTCAGTGCCGCAGTCAGGGGTGGGTGCCAAGGGTGCAAGGCACCCGGGCCCAAGAGGCAATGCACCCAAAATTCACGAGTCAGGGGTCCATGAGATAAAAATCACTATATTTTTGCACTTTCCTCCCCGATTTGTGGAGGAGGGGCCCAACCGCTTTGCCCTTGCACCTCTCCTTGAAAAAATCTATAGTTGCGGCACTGAGTAAGTACAGTACGGCGTTCTTTCGCACACAACGCTTTCGCCGACAGCCGATTCTTGCAGTTAAACCAGTTTAATGGTTAAGTCACGGAACGAACTTGAGTTACAATTAGTCTGTCCAACATTTGGGAATAGGCCTATAACCACAAGGATGAGCACACTTACTCAAAAACGACTACACGAGTCGGATGATCACTCAGATCACAAGATTAGATCACAGCAGATCGCAGTCGCAGGCTATTAGTATTTCGCGATACACAATTTCAAATAGGAAATAGCAAAGTAAACAGGTAACACAAATAGCAAAACGTATCATCATAAACGCCAATTGCATAAACGCTCAGATTGGGGTGCCAGCAACGGCATTTACTCTGCCCTTCTTGTGTTATAATTATGTCAAAGCTGTCCTTGAAGGTTTAGACTCCAATGCAAACAGTCTTGGGTTTGTAACGATGAATGCCACAAAATGACCACAACACTCATACTTCCACTATAAGTGAACTTTCCTCAGAAAGCTCAAACACTCCTCCACACAGTTTCCCGAGTTTCTTTACACGAGCAAAGCTTGACATCACACACGGTTTTGTTTGTTATTCCTGGACATAAGGAAAACTCACCTGGCACATTGACGAGGAATCTTTTAAGACGCTTTCTTTGTTCCTGGGTAACGTTACATGTGTCCGTCGCCAGATTCAGCACACCAGTAGGGGGTCAAAGGATGACGACTCCCATCATCTTCCCAACGCGTTAATTCATCACCGATGTCATCCTCTTGTTGTCCAGTGTCCTCCACGATTGTGTTCACTTTAGCTAGTCTCTCATAATAGGATTTCAGCCTGTTTTGATACAGGGTAGTTTTATCGAGTTTCTCTTCGATTCTCAACAGTATTCTTCTCAACCGCTTTCTTCTTCTCCACACTCTTGTAACAATGGAACAGTGCAGGATCGCAACAATGGTTTTCGGTTTGGGTGCTGGGATATCTCAGCACTGCTTTCCATTTTTGTTTAAATCTGTCACAAATACGGCATAAACGCCAACTACGCCAATGTCCTTTCGTAATTTTATCAATGATGATTAAACACAGATCAAATACATCCAACAACCAAAATAAAAAGCAGAGTACGAAGCTTTCGTATTCAAGAATTATTAAAATTCAGAAATGCGCTGCAACCTAAAATAAAAGACTACGAAACTTTCGTAATTCAAGAATTAAAATTCATCACAACATAACACAGTTGTAGGAAATGCAATGTGGCACCATGAATGTTTGCTTAATTGTTCATCGTCAAATTCGCTGTATTTATCTTGTTTTGTCAGTGGTTTGGTTACCGTGCAAAACATCAGATGCTGCCACCTTCATATCTTCACTAGAACGTTTGTACGCCGCTTAACTATCGTAGCACTAGTTCAAATGCAATTACAATAAGTCAACGCATGGTAACAATGACGGGTCGTGCGGAGAAGGCGAACGCGGTTGAGAAATAGGATCTTACCCGTTCCCTCATTCTGAGCCCAACAATACTTCTGCGCGCCCTCGTTATTATTAGAGCTCAGCACTAGTCAGGAAACGGGTAAGATCCTATACTTCTTTGTGTTTGTTGTGATATATAGGATGCTGTGAACAATAGGAAGAATGTTTTGAAATGACGTGAGATAAGTTGGCATAAACTAACACAAGAATACACATCGTTTGTTACCACTCACTATATGCAGAGTAGAAACGAGCGAATTAAGCACGTCACTTTCCTTGGGTGAAGTGGCTCAACACAAACTACACGTGTTACAATGAAGCTCAACGAATTCTGTGCTCATACTCCTTTCAGACGTATTTACCTGAACAAAAAAACGGTTTCGCCATTTAGAAAAAAAAGCATTAGAGCTCGTATCCTTATGGACCCCACAGCTGTGCAGCACATAAATTAAAACGGATTAGCGAAACGAATTATAATTCGAAATCCAATTCCAGGGAACAAGGATCGTTTTTATTCCTTGGTAATATCAGAAAGGGAACGCAGGTTATGCTTAAAATGGGCCATATAATATCGTAATAACATAATACTGATGTGCGTGTGTGTGTGTGTGGGTGTGTTTAATTTGTATATTACGCAGGCGTCTTATTATTTGGGGATCAGAACTCTGCAAACTTAACAGTGTTTATACCAGCGGAAGTGACGTCAGTTTCAGTGCTCATCTGCTTGTTCTGCCCCCCACGAGGTAGTTGATATTTAAAGGTGCATATTCACCGAATAAAAGGGTTGCGGCATCTAGCGCCGTCTGCCATTATCATCTAGCTCTATGGAGCATTGATTCCAACAAGCGAAGGAATGCGCAAAGAAATTTCTTTTTATACAACAAACTAGCCACGCGCCTCCTTAATTATTGAATGTAAAATTGGTGCGGCCACATGCATCAGGGAGCAATCGATCAATGTTAACGACATCACTGTCGATATATAGAAAAAAATCGGCCGTGATGTCGTTAGGCTTAACTTTACCACTTGCTTCCTGGTGCACATGGGCGCACCAACTTTACACTCATTAATTAAGCGAACACGTGGCTTGTTTGTTGTGTAAAAAATAAATTTATTTGTGTGTTTCTTCGTATATTGAAAGTAAGAGCTATACAGAACCAGATAGCGGTAAATGGCTGTAGATGCTGCAGCTTGTCATTTGGTGGCAATGCCCCTTTAAGGACGCGGGAGGAACAGTTTATCGACGAACTCTGGATGGAATCCATCACTCGCGTCGAAAGAAGCCGTCACTATTGCTCAACAGGTACTTTTGGAATGCACTGTTGAGTTTTGCTAATGGTCTTCTGCGTATCAAAGTTATCATCAATGGAAGAGTTTGATTAGGTAGTTTAGGAGGGAACTGTTAAGGCGCAAGGATTACAAAGGTGATTACAAATATTCTATTTTCACGCATCACAATTAATCACAATGGCGAAGAAGGACGAAAAAAAAGCCGGCAACATGTGCAAGCTGCGCACGCCTTTTCGGCTATTTAATAGCCCGCAGCTGAGAGTTCTCTCTAAAATCGTGGTTGTCCAATTTCTTTCCGCCTTCGCTTGCAGGCGTTGTTAGACAAAACGTGCATGACAAGTCTAAATGCAGCTGTTGGACTTATCATCCCCCTCCCTACCTCCTAACTGAAGGACAAGACAACATTGCTTCATTGAAGCTGCGTTTTAGCTGTCATGTTAGCAAGCTTAGATTTCTTCTTTTCGCCATGAACACACATATTCAAAATTCTTTACGCATAAATACGAAACGAAAGGGGTGGGGTGGGGGTGGGGGGGGGGGGACCCGATAAGTTACGAATTCGTACGGCTGAATCAGATGTTCCCCGGGAGAAGGCTACTTAACTCTTGCTATACTTTGTTCCACATTATCTTTTCAGAAAACTGACTGTATGATGCCACGTTTCCTTGCACTATGAATGCAAAAACTAGTGAATATAACACTTGTAGAGTCTACACATTTGCTGTTACAGTCTACGAGTGGGATATTTACATGTTTTTGTACTCGTAGCGGCAGGAAACGTGGCGTCATACAGTCAGTTGTCTGAAAGCATAATGTGGAACAAACTATAGCTACTCCGTCATCCTTAAAAAAAAAAAACTGTTTTACATCTTTAAAGTTTTGTGGCGGAACTGTCAGAGAAAATTAGCTTCCAACGCGAAACGCGAACTTTGTGAAAGGTCAAGAAAACGTGAAGAATGAGTAAACAAGTCGAATGGTTAAGTTGTCGGGCAACGTTATGTTCGAAACGTTGTGTTTTGACTTCGAATAACGTCTTTACGCGAGCCGACAATAGGATAAAAGGGTCCTTTCTCATTTGACAGGTTTTCGTGTAAGACTTTAAATGCTTGTATAAGCAGGACTTTAAAGGCAGGACTTCAAGGGCATAACTTCAAAATAGGGGCCCAGAGGAGGAAGTCCAGTGGAGAACCCCCTTCATTAAAAAAAAGAAATGCAGTTTTGCCACACGATGCAAGAGCCCAATGGAGGCTTCCTCTCGCCCCCCTCCCCCTTCAAAATGAAAATTCAAGTTTTTGCCACACAAGGCAAGAGCGCAGTGGAGGCTCCCTCCTCTTCATAAAAAAAAAAATGCAGTTTTTCCCATGCAAGCCGGCGAGAACCCAACGGAGGAACCAAGAGTAAAATAATGGGCAAATACAGAGTAAATAAAATTGCTAAACAACTACGTTATGGAATACGATTAACGGGTTTAAAACATAAACATGACGGAAAGAGAAACGGCTCGAAATGTGATAAATAAATACAGATACAAACCTATTTACGTTGCCTATTGGACTTAAATATCAGACTGCCTTAGCGGAAATTGAACCCACGACCTTTGAGTCCAAAGTCCTACCGCTCAGCCATACTGACACGATCATGCATGTGTGTGTGCGTTAAATGCTGCCTATGGACGTTACCTTTTGGCCGTGTCAGTATGGCTAAGCGGTAGGACTTCGGCTTTTGGTTTCAAAGGTCTTGGGCTCAATTCCCGCTCATGCACTGTGACATTTAAGTCCAAAAGGCAACACAAATAGGTTTGCATCTGTATTTATTTAATGGGTTTAAAACTTAGTGATAAAACTCAAATTTGGGACAAATCATCTTGCAATAGTTCGTCTTGCAATGGTTCACGAATTCCACGTCAAGCGTTACAACATTAAAGGGACACCCGGCCTGCCTTATAACAGCCACGCGCAGATCGCCATTCACGCATTTACCAGCGCCAAGGTCAGCTGGGGTGGTAGCTGCGTTCCTCGCAGCGAGGAACGTAGCTGCTGTCTCGGTTGGCTTTGGGAATAGTACACGAAACAGCATCAAGTTAAAGATTGTGTCGTCACAAACCTAAATCATTCTCGTATTTTGACATCACAATTTATAATTTTCTAGGCTAGTGTCTTATAATTTTGCTGTGGCGATCTATTGGAATAATTCATTTTAATTTTTACCGCATTAGTCTTTTAGATTTTTAATCACATTGTAATTGTCAGAAAATTAGTACATGACACACAGAGATGAAATATCATGATTACTGTAAGCGCGCAAAGGGTCATTCATATACTGCGGGACGCAGAAAATAAAGTTAACAATTCATTCAACTGAAAAATCACCCAGATGCCACATTAAAACGGATTTTTACCAAGGGATTAACTAACGGTAAGGAAATAGATTTTTGGGGCCATACTTGATGTGGAGGATCGAGAAAAGTAGAGCTGGGAGGAATATCCCGTTAATGTCTTTATCTGTTCGTTTCAATTAGTATACATAAGTTTTGTGTTGGTCGTGACAACCCATTTGTAAATAATGGAGTTTGCAGAAAATTACCACGAATAAAAACAGTTCCTTTCAAATTCTGTCTCTGTATTATAGTGACATCTTTCACGTCGTCATCCGTATATTATTAATTCCGTGTTACGTTGTACAGTGAGTAAAAAAAAATGAGTTGGTGACGGGCTCAATGTGATTTAAGCCTCTGAAGTGTGGAAGTTATTTAAAAAAATTAGTTCGAACGGTGAAACAAAGGGCACAATTGTTTTGGATAATTCTTCATGACGCTCCCGCTGTAAAAAGGTAAATAAAACGTTACCGTGCGTTTCTTTTTCTAGCAGCAGCTGCAGATGTTTGCTAAATTTCTACGTCACGCATACGTCACTGGCGCTAAACCACCAAAAGAAACAATCCCATGGCGGATTAGTGCACAAAGAGAGACCAAACGGACCACCAACAAAAAATGGCCGCTGCCATCTCCGTGCTATTGACGTAATCGTTCAAGTTGCTGAAATGCGTTATTGTGAAGGTTTTATTGGCAATCAAAATGAATCAATAGAATTTTATGGTTGTGTATTAAATACTTTACCTACCTACCTGCTGCATTGTGGTTTCAGTTAAATCCATCATGGCTATAAAAACATTTTTATTTGCTGTAGATTATCAATTTTTTTACTGAAGGGAAGCAGCCATTTTGTTTCCGCAGCAGAACTAGCACCTTTTTTGTTGCTGCATGGCTGCATTTATCACTGCGCGAAATCAGGAAGAGACGCCTCAGCTATGTGCAGCACGGCAAATTGCAGCTAAATCGTACGAAAAAGAAACAGCCTTTTAGCGAACTGCCTTAGCACTGCGAGGCACGGTTACTAAGCGGCAAACTGCAAACGAAGTTCCCCACTCGACTTTTCTAGTTATTTTTTCAAGTTGGTGTTTACAGGATTGACATAAAAGAGGAGACTCCAACACAATTCTACCCCCATGTTTCATCACTCGTACTGAGTCGTGACCCCACGTGGCCAGTTACCAAATTGGTGACCGTGTTTACTTTTGCGGAAAACGTCCGTTAAGAATCACGCTATGTATGTTTTTACCTAATAAATCTGTTTGAAAAATATCACTTGTGTTGGGAATAGTCCAATCATACGTCAGTTCGTAAGCAGTGCCGTTCAAATTACTTTGAAGCAAAGGAATGCGTTTCGTTTCTCGCGCCAAGGCCGACTGAAATACAAATTGCGTACAAATTGCGTACAAATTGTCGCGCATGACGAGAAGTTAATGCCCGTTTGCATTGCTTTGATAAATAACACTTTGACCATGTTAAATCAGTTGACCTAGGGCCAGAAAACGAAGTCTGCAGCTTCTCTCCCAGACGACCTTGTGACAAAGTGGCAAAAATACTAAGCAAGAGTGGCAACAGGGCTACTCCAATGTCCAACAGACGTGTATGCATTTATGAGCTCCTGGTTTTTATAATGGCATGTTTTGAGTGGGTGGTCCAAGACGAATGATGAAAATGTTCGGTTCAATACCCTCGGATTACAACCTGCTGTAAAATCGAATTTAGACTCAAGATGAGTGCATCCGATGTGTCCAGTCTGTCGTGTTGTCGCGTGCCTGCAACATTTCAGTATCACCGTTATTCAGGAATTGCTCTTTTCGTCCAAAAATAGGCTAAGTTTTCCTCCTGTTTTTTTACCGGGTAGGATGCGATTCGGTGAATAGTATTTCGAATCGTGGTGTGTTATCATTTCCTTTTCTATCTAAAACATGTAAGAACATCGTAGCAGCAAGTCTGATTTGTCTGTCGGAACCAAATGGGCACCAGATCGATTCCTCCGACGAACCGGTCTCTCATAACCTGTCCCCCAATGCGTGCACGGATAGCCGTGAACACCAAGCGTCGGATTCGACCGGCATCTTGGTGCCGGTTGTACTGTACCTCTCTGCATTCTTACTGACCCCGGGTTCGATCCTGGTGAAGGGAAGTATATATGTACGGGGCCTTTCTCCAGTTGTTTCCCGCCCGTTGCACGAGGGTTTCCTCCAGGTACGGCGGTTTCCTCCCTCATGCATAAAAAAACAACTGACATGACGGTGGTTCCTTCCACAGATGGAAGTGGGTCACTTTTTTGGACCCATGACCCACCTGACCCACTCGAGCAATAACCCACGACCCACTTGACCCACCCGATAAAGAACAAAATGTGACCCACCGTGGCCCATACCACGCTATGAAGAAAAAATACAGCACGCAAATACATGCAATGTTATTTCAAACAGTCCAATTTTTTAAAGAAACATTTACTAAGTGCTTTTAGCCTTCTGGGAAACACTATTTTTGAAAGAGTAAGAAAAATGTTTAAAAAGTGCTATAGTGCTGAAATCAAAACGCACTTAACAATTACCGTGGGTCTGTGGGTGAACGGTCTTGACCCATGACCCACTTGACCCACGATACAAATGTCACCCATTGGACCCATTGACCACGGACCCTTGGGTCAGTTCCATCTCTGGTCCCTTCTACTTAATATCTATCGCTTGGGCCTTCAAAAATCTCTAAGGCTATACTGGCTGACACCTACTATACTATAAAATCGTCCAAATTTGTCAGCGGACGACATTTGCAATGTCATTCACATAAAGTCATAAAAAATGTTAAAAAATATAAAAGCAAAAATAATTAACATAATCTGGAAGGAAAAAAAACAATGAAGAAACTGTTAGTCGCATAACTTCTGAACAAAATTGTCACAGATATGTTAGATACTTCTCCATTCCGATTAATTGGAGTATCGGCCCCGAATTATAGCTGTCAAAACGCTCACCCCTGAGCAATTGGAGGCAAATGCCATTACTTATAATCGAAAGGGGTTGGTCTTAACGTCACTGGCCATGTCTCTGTTGAATCCTGACACAGCACAAAAGGAAGGCTGGAAATTATGATGGCTGGACGTTTGAACAAGACTTAAAAACAAAACAAAAAACAGAATTAACATTATAAGTAAAACCTTTTGCAAAGAGCGTCAAAACAAAAAGCGCATAATTCATTTCAAATAAATACATAGATACAAAATCGTGTTCAAGGAATTATTGCCCATGAGGGTACTAGGGAGTGATAGGCCCTCCAACGCACACCTGGGTGGTCTTACATTTGTCAGATTTGCATGCAGCATTTGGAGTGCCAATCTAACACTAGGTGAACGAAGGTCGCACGAAGGCTTACTGAGGTATGTGTAATTAATTCGTCCAGAGCCAAAATGAATGCTCCCATATCCCATAATTTCATTTGTCTTACTTTTGTGTTTATTGTACTGCGGGAACATTCATTCTGGCAGGGGGGGGGGGGTATTACAAAGTTTAAAGCGATTTTAAACTGTGTTGTAATAACAGGACATTCCGTTGTTGTTGTTGTTTAAGGAACCGAACACAAACCGAGTGATCGGCTCCAGTGTTGCTGTTGTTATTGTTATTGTTGTTGCTGTTCTTGTTGTTGTTTTTGTTATTGTTGTTGTTGCTGTCGCTTAAGGGAGCCAAACACAAACCGAGTTATCTGCCTAATTACTGTACACGACGAGAGAGACAATTTAGTTGGAGAAATCATATCAAAAGCTGGTAAAAGAGACCGCCAAGTTCCGAATGGTTCAGCCCTTCAAAGGAGTGATATCAACACATCAAAAAATTTGCCAAGTTAACCGTACCGACTGACAGTTCGAAGATTAAATGAAAACTAGAACATTGCTACTTTCGGTAGCAATGTTCAAAATCAGGTGGTGAGGGGGGGGGGGGT